>PVIY010061432.1:0-11243 GCA_004026745.1 Myrmecophaga tridactyla | reverse complement strand
ATCCATTCTGCCAGTCTATGTCTTTTGATAGGGGAGTTCAATCCATTAACATTTAGTGTTATTACTGTTTGGGTAGTACTTTCCTCTACCATTTTGCCTTTTGTATTTTATGTGTCATATCTAATTTTCCTTCTTTCTACACTCTTCTCCACACCTCTCTCTTCTGTCTTTTCATATCTGTCTCTAGTGCTCCCTTTAGCATTTCTTGAAGAGCTGGTCTCTTGGTCACAAATTCTCTCAGTGACTTTTTGTCTGAAAATGTTTTAATTTCTCCCTCATTTTTGAAGGACAATTTTGCTGGATATAGAATTCTTGGTTGGCAGTTTTTCTCTTTTAATAATTTAAATATATCATCCCACTGTCTTCTCGCCTCCATGGTTTCTGCTGAGAAATCTACACATAGTCTTATTGGGCTTCCCTTGTATGTGATGGATTGCTTTTCTCTTACTGCTTTCAAGATTCTCTTTTTCTCTTTGACCTCTGACATTCTGATTAGGAACTGTCTTGGATTACGTCTATTTGGATCTATTCTCTTTGGGGTACTCTGCACTTTTTGGATCTGTAATTTTAAATCTTTCATAAGAGTTGGGAAAATTTCAGTGATAATTTCCTCCATTAGTTTTTCTCCTCCTTTTCCCTTCTCTTCTCCTTCTGGGACACCCACAACACGTATATTCGTGCGCTTCATATTGTCCTTCAATTCCCTGAGTCCCTGCTCATATTTTTCCATTTTTTTTCCCTATAGTTTCTGTTTCTTGTCGGGTTTCAGATGTTCCATCCTTCAGTTCACTAATCCTATCTTCTGCCTCTCGAAATCTACCACTGTAGGTTTCCATTGTTTTTTTCATCTCTTCTATCATGCCTTTCATTCCCATAAGTTCTGTGATTTGTTTTTTCAGACTTTTGATTTCTTCTTTTGTTCATTCCTTGTCTTCTTTAAATCCTCCCTCAATTCATTGATTTGTTTTTTGATGAGGTTTTTCATGTCTGTTCATATGTTCTGGATTAATTGTTTCAGCTCCTGTATCTCATTTGAATTTTTGATTTGTTCCTTTGACTGGGCTATATCTTCAATTTTCCTAGTGTGATCTGTTATTTTTTGCTGGCGTCTAGGCATTTAGTTACCTTAATTAGTTTATTCTGGAGATTGCTTTCTCTTCTTTTACCTAGGGTTTTCTTGCTGGATGAATTTGTTGTCTCTCTGTTCTTTGACATTCAGTTCAGCTTTTTCTGGACCTCTGGCTTAGGTTTTGTTTAACAGAGGAGAATTTTTCAGTTCTTGTTTTCTCGTTTCTTACCCTGCTTGTATGTGCCTTTCCCCCCCCACCCTTAGGAAAGTCTACGTATAGGAAAGTCTATATAGTCCCCAGCCAGATTTTCCCAGACCAAACTGGCCTCCTATCAGGAGGAAAGAGTCACCTGCGTCAGTTTTCCCTGAGGGTGAGACCCAGCAGGTTGACAGACTCTCCTGTGAAGTCTCTGGGCTCTGTTTTTCTTATCCTGCCCAGTATGTGCACTTGTCTGCCTGCAGGTCCCCCCAGCATAAGATGATGCAGTATCTTTAACTTTGGCAGACTCTCCCTGCTGGAGGCATGGTGGAGACAGAGGAGAGGTTGTAGGCTGGTTTTAATGGCTTCAAATTACCAAGCCCTGCTGTCTGAATTCCTTGAGGGAGGGAGTCCACCTTAGTTGGGCTTCACCCCTCCCCTGGGGAAGGCACAGGCTCCAGACAAGCCCTCAAACAAGCTTGTTTCTGCCTATGCCTGGGGCAGTTGCAGCCTGAGAAGTCCCGCCGCTTTATCCAAAGGCAGTCAAGTCTTTGTAGAAACACAGCCACAAAAACCTCTGCTTCCTTTTTTTTTCTTTTTCTGTTAGCCCTGGCTCCTTGGCGCCAGTACAAAAATGAGTGACCTCTGCTTTGACCAGATTCACCTGAGCTGGGGGCCTATTTTTAGTCAGAATTTGTTAATTAATTCCACAATTGGTGTTTGGTTGGGCTCAGCCCCTGCTGCTGGTAAAGTCTCTTTCCTTTCCCCTTTGGGAAGCAGCCTGTGGGGGAGGGGCACCGGCCACCATGGCTTGGGGAACTTACAGTTCTGGGGGGACTCACAGCTGATCCAGCTGGTCCAGATTGGGGTACGCTGTGTGTCCCGTCACTTAGGTGGCCCCAGGAGCTGTTTTGTATTGTTTCTGGTTATTTAGTAGTTGTTCTGGAGGATGAACTAAAACGTGCACATTGCTAAGCCACCATCTTGGCCCCTCTTTCTGAGTTGTCTATTTATGTCCTTTATGAGGATTGGTAAGTTTTCTGCCATTATATCCTCAACTACTCTTCTAGCCCTTTGCTCCTCTTTTTCTTTTCTGGGACACCAGTGATTCTTATATTTTGTGCTTTGTTTTGTCTATAATTTTCCTGAATCCCCATTCAGTTTTTTCCAGCTTTTTTGCCATTTGCTGTTTTGAGTCTTTGAAGTTAATTATCCTGTCCTCTATATCACTTATTCTTTATTCTGGCTCTTCAAATCTGGCATTGTGTGCTTCTAGTATGTTTTTTGTTTGGTCAACAGAGTCTTTAATCTCTGTGATTTCCACTATTTTTCTATTTATTCTTTCAAATTCCTCTTTGTGTTTTTCTACTGTCTTTTGATCTCCTTTATGTCATTTGCTATCCCACTTATTTTATTAATTAGAGTTGTATTAACATCTTTGATTAGTTGTTCCAATGTGTGTGTCTCCTCTAGTGCTTTAGTCTGGTCATTAGGCAGGACTATATCTGTCTGCATTGTGATATGTTTAGTGATCTTTTGTTGTCTTCATCGCATGTAAATATCTTAATTGATTTACTTTGGGAATTGATTTCTTTCAGTAGTTTAAGGCCTTGTGTTTTCAGGATAGTTGTACAGCACGTAGCAGGGCACAGATTGGAGCACTCAGTTTGGTGATTTGTTCAGGGCAGGTATGGGCACAGGTTGGAGATGTTACACTGATGCTTGTGAACGTGAGCACCCAGCTGCCAGGGAGGGTGTAGCTGTGCTGGTGTACTGGTCTGAAGGGGCACTGGTCTAAGTCCTGGGGCCCTTTGTGTGCATGTGTGGAGCTATGGCAGCAGGTCGGCATTATGCCTTTGTGTGTTGGGGGCAGATGTGACCTGGCTGCACAGGTAGGCAGTTTCTCAGAGCTGGGAAGTAAGGCTGAGGGCTATATGCATGCATGGTTCTAGGATTGCTGTAAAGTGCAATTACCAGAGCTAAATGACATGATTTGGGACCATGTGCATGTGTGGGCCTGGGAGTGCCAGAAATGGATGTGCTGAGCTCAGGGAGGGGGGTGTAAGCCTGTGTGACACTATGGGTGGGGGCGGGGGTAGCCTAGTTATGGAGGTTAGTGCCCGTAAAGTTTATGCTCTGGCAATAGCCTGCAGAGAACAGGGAGGGGGAGGTAGTGCTCAGGAGGGGTGCAAGAGAGGTGGGTTGGGCAGCACTTGGGGTGGGGGTATGGGGCAGGTACATGCACTGGGGCTATTGGGGTGGAGGTGCCTGGAGCATGGGGAATGGGAGCAGGTGACAGGGTTTGGGTGTGTGGGTTGTGGGGTGAGTCTCTGGTCATGGGGCTGCACTGGTGAGGGTAGTGTGCCCAAGGAACATGGCTTACTTCCTAGTCCTGAGCTCCCATCCATATACTCCTGTGGGCTCCACGCCTCTACGCCAGGCTCCAGCTTTCTGCCTCTCAGTTCCTCGGCCTCTGCAACCAGGACCACTCTTAGCTTTTTAAAACCAGTTCATTGATTTTGACTTATTTGTGCTCTAAAAGTTATTTTTTCTGGATGTCTTCTCAGATAATAGAAGTAAAATTCTATTATGTGATGTTAAATTAATTCGGTTTAAAAGTATTTGTTTCATTACAATTCTACTGATTTATTATGGTTGTGAGATGGTATTGGTGGTGAACTAAAGACTTCATAGATTTGTAAGGAAATGATATTTATGGGATGAAGAGACCGTAATAGATTTCCTGAATTATTTGAAATAAAATAGGTTCCCCAAAGAGATTGAGATCAGAAGACCAATATTTTCAGAAGTTTGTATAACAGAGTCACTTTTCCAATGATTCCTAATGTCAAAATATCTTCCTATATTTGACATTTTTGTTTTTTTCTGTAATAGATTGTGTTTTTTTGTCGTTTTGTTTACTCTTTGTGTTTTCTTTGCCTTTTTTTCCCTGCTGATTATACATGTAGTCAAAATTAAGCAAAATTGCAGAAAAGTTAAGTTAGGTGAAGTCCCTCATAAATACTGCCCCCAAGATTTAACCACGATAAAATTTTATCCATATTCCTCCACCTATCAACTTATGTTATTAATGTTAACATATGTGTTTACAAAAATAGGATCATTTTATACAAAGGAATCCACAACTTGTTTATATTTTTTAACATAGAAATATATCTTAGCCAATTTTTCCTGTCAGGCTATATCTATCTGCCTCATTTTTCTTAATACATACGTGGTCTTATGTTGTGTGGGTATACCATTGCTCACTTAGCACTTCATTTACTGATGTACTTTTGTGTTCTTTTAAATTTTTGGGGTTAGGTATTAAAAATTGTGGGGTAGTTTACAAAAGAAGATATACAAATGGCAGGTAAGCACGTGAAAAGATGTTCAGCATCATTAGTCATCGGGAAAATGCAATTAAAGCCAAACTAGAAACTCTTATGCACGCACTAGAATAGCTAACATTAAAAAGAATGACAATTCCTGTGTTGGGAGGATGTTGAACATCTAGAACTCTCATACACTGTCGTACAACCACCTTGGAAATCTGGCTGTGGTTTCTTAAGCAGGTAAACATGCCCTTACTGTATCAAACATGTTTCTGCACAAAGATTTGTACATGAATGTTCACAGCAGCATGAGTCATTATAGCCCCGAACTGGAAACAACCCAAATGCCTATCAATAGCTAAATGAATAAACAAAATGTGATATATTCGTACAATACAATATTACTCATTTGTACAAATACAACAACATGGATGACTCACAAAGCCATTATCCTGAATGAAAGAAGGCAGACATAAAAGTGTACATACCATGTGATTTATAGTGACTTGAAAGCAGAACAATGGTTGGTTGAAGCTGGGAATTAAGGGAGAGGGAGTTTGCAGAGCGGCTGGAGGAAACTTTTAGGTGATGGTAAGCTCTGTTTCTTCATTGTGGCCTTGGTTTCACAGATGTATACCTCTGCCAAACTTATTTAAGGGTATAATTTATTATATGCAAATTATTCTTCAATAAAATTGGTTTTCAGAAAATCCAAACAAAAAAGATCTGCAATGAACATTTTTATACCTGTGTTAGCATACTTGTGGAATGTTTCTGTGGATTAAATTCTGCAAATAGAAAAATGTAATTAAAGGATACTAACATTTTAAATTTTTATAGAATGTATCTAAATGCTCTCCTAGCATGTCATTACAGTTTTACAACCCTAAATGTATGAAAGTGCCCATTTTACCACACCCTTGCTGACACTAGATGTTACTTTTAATTGTTTATCAGTGTGGTGAGAAAAAAAATCTTATTATTACAATTTTAATCTTTTTTTTTAAATTGTAAATGAAATTGCTATGAACATCTTTTGCTATACATACTGGAAATTTTTGTGTATGTATACATACACATTAGTCCGATGACTAATGATGCTGAACATCTTTTCACGTGCTTACCTGCCATTTGTATATCTTCTTTTGTAAACTACCCCACAATTTTTACAACAACATGAACGTCATGTTCCCATTGTGTTTTGTTTCTTTCTTACCAATTTATATGAGTTTTTTATATGTTGTTGAAAAAAGAAAATCTTTTAACAACATGGAATTTAGCATCTCACAGCTTTGTTGAGTCATTCCACAAATTGGGCACCATCCCATATGGGAAATGGAGGGGAACTCCACCAAGGGGTAGAAAGGGCAGGGTTTATATAGACAGGCTTTCATAACTGAGAAGAAGACTAGCAGTATCAATTACTTTATTGGCTGCATCAAGATGTTTACCCTTGTTTGGCGAATGCCAAATCAGAGGGACCGGGACTATCAACTAATCTGGAGTTGATGGACTATGTTTAGTTGGTTAAACTGGAGCTGGCTAGTGCAAGGACAAAGTATAAAACAAAGAAAAGGTATTTATACATTATGAGAAAAAGAAAAGTTCATGTGAAATCTTGTCTTGAAAATAAGCAGACTGCCTTGTGACATCTAGTTAGCTTGATTTTTAGATCTCCAGTGTTGGAACAGGTCCGGGATCCTGGTGGAACTTATTTATTTATTTATATTTATATTTATTTTTTAATTTTTAAAAATTTATTTATTTATTAACTAAAAAAATTAACAATAAACGAACAAAAACATTAACATATGATCATTCTGTTCTACATATTAATCAGTAATTCACAATATCATATAGTTGCATATTCATCATTTCTTAGAACATTTGCATCAATTCAGAAAAAGAAATAAAAAGACAACAGAAAAAGAAATAAAACAAAAACAGAAAAAAAAGATTATACATACCATACCCCTTACCCCACCCTTTCATTGATCACTAGCATTTCAAATTAAATTTATTTAAACATTTGTTCCCCCTATTATTTATTTTTATTCCATATGTTCTACTCGTCTGTTGACAAGGTAGATAAGAGGAGGATCAGACACAAGGTTTTCACAATCACACAGTCACATTGTGAAAGCTATATCATTATTCAATCATCATCAAGAAACATGGCTACTGGAACACAGCTCTACATTTTCAGGCAGTTCCCTCCAGCCTCTCCATTACATCTTGGATAACAAGGTGATATATACTTAATGTGTAAGAATAACCTCCAGGATAACCTCTCGACTCTGTTTGGAATCTCTCAGCCATTGACACTTTATGTCATTTCACTCTTCCCCCTTTTGGTCGAGAAGGTTTTCTCAATCCCTTGATGCTGGGTCTCAGCTCATTTTAGGGTTTTTCTCAATCCTTTGATGGTGAGTCTCAGCTTCATTTTAGGATTTCTGTCCCACGTTGCCAGGAAGGTCTGCACCCCTGGGAGTCATGTCCCATGTAGACAGGGGTAGGGTGGTGAGTTTTGCTTGTTGTGTTGGCTGGAGAGAGAGGCCACATCTGAGCAACAAAAGAAGCTCTCTAGGGGGTGACTCTTAGACCTAAATTTTAAGTAGGCTTGACCTATCCTTTGTGGGGTTGAGTTTCATATGAACAAACCCCAAGACTGGGGGCTCAGCCTATAGCTTTGGTTGTCCACACTGCTTGTGAGAATATCAAGAATTCAACTTGGGAAAGTTGAATTTCTCCTTGTTCTCACCATTCCCCGAAGGGGACTTTGCAAATACTTTTCCACTCACTGATCAAATCACTCTGGGATTCATTGGGGCATCACTCTGGACAAACCAACAAAATCTCATGTCCTACCCAAGATGGTGTTCAATCAAGCTATCTACATAAGTTATATTAGGAAATGCACTAGCTAAAATATAAATTTTGTATCAAATAAACATTTTTTGCTTTAGTCTCACAATAAGGTGAAATTTTAAAATATTAATTGCCATCTATTTTCAGCACCCTGCAGTAATGACATTCCTTTGTTCATCCTCATGCAAACACATTTTTAAAATTTGTACATTTAGTCACTATTATTATATACTCTAGGCATTCCTAGATTATACCATCTCAATCTTTATCATCTATCTTTCTCTCTGATTTCATTTATGCTCCCAGCCCTCCTCCCTCTATCATTCTCACATGCAGCTTCGTGGAACTTATTTTTTAATTTGAGAAATGTGGACCCATGGTTCAACACCTTGTAATCAACTGCAATTTCAATAGTCAGGAGCACTTGGTAGGTCCCTTCCAATGAGGTTCTAGAGCTGTCTTTTCCAATCTCCTGGTTCTAGGCTAAGATTTATTGGGTGTCTATCATGTGGAAAACATCCTTTACCGGTGGGAGATAACTTTTGGCATATGCATTAAGGATTTGCAATATTGAGTCATGTCATGGGGTGACAAACAAAGTAGTGTTTGTCAGTTTCATTCCCAAAGACATAGGTCTACTGGTAACAATTTCATATGGGATGAGATTGTGTTTTCCAAAGGGAGTACTGTGTATGGTCATTAGAGCCAAGCCTGAAATGTTGGGTCATGGAAGTCCAGTGCCTTCAGCTAACTTAGACAATTTTAGTTTATATATACCATTTGTCATCTTTACCTTGCTGGAAGAGTGACAATGGTGGAGGCAATGATAATGCCAACTGGTTCATACTAACTTTGTCAGGCCTTTAACGGTTTGTCCAATAAAATGCCCCAAGTTGGAAATATTTTTTCTAATAATTGCTTTACCCCTGTCAAGACCTCAGCCTTACAGCAAACAAATGCCTCAATCCATATAGAAAACAAGCATACAAATACAAGTACATAATTATACTTTAAGGTAACTGGATAAAATCAAGCTGTAGATAATCAGAAGGACCAGATGGAAGCAGAAAATGTCCTCTAGAAACAGGTATTGTTTTTCAAGTATTATATGTTTGAAAAATTAAACATTTGTTATAGACATCTTTAGCTGCTTTGTTAAAGCATGCCCACCAATCTTTGCTTGGAACTTGAATTGTTTTATCAACACCATCATAGGTAAAAGCATGTAAAATTCTGAAATAGGGGTTCTTTTAGAGGATCTGGGGTCACCAAGTGGCTATCTTGGCTTTCCCAAGGATCAGTTATGAATTAAAATGACAACCTCACTTTAGTCAATATTCTTTTTCAGATTTAGAGGTCATATGTTGTTTATATGCTAAATGTTCAGGGTGGCAAAAAAGTAAAATCAAGCAATAAAGCACATTTCTCATTATTTTTTTGTCATGTGAACCAAGATTCCAGGAGCCAGGATTCAGGAGGGGCTTTATCTAAATATGCTATAACCTCTGTTGTCTCAGCAGTGACCATCTTTGCCTGGAAGTCAGCCAGGGCATTTCCTTGATATTCAAGTTCAGTACTTTAAATGTGAGCATCTATTTTAATTATAGCAACCATAGAAATAAGTCAAACAGCAAAAAGGAGATCATTCACTTGTCCATTTTTGATTGGCATTATCCACAGTGGTAAAGAATCTCCTTGGTTTCCATAGCATCCCCAAATCATGAACTATCCCCAAAGCATATCTCTGCCACTGTATATGTTAACAGTTTTTCCTTTGGACAGGAGACATGCTTGGGTAAGAGCATAGAGCTCAGCCTGTTAGATAGAAGAAAACTGTGGAAGGCTACCTCATTAGATTAGTTCATGTTAGTTCATGTTAGATGGTGACTGCATAACCTATTTAGAATTTCCCATCAGAATTTCTAACTTAAGATTCATCAACACATAGAACCAGGTCTGGGTTGATTAGAGGGGCATTTTGCAGATCAAGGTGGGGGGACTAGTTGTGATGCTATTATTTCACAATCATGGGATTCTCTTTCATTGGGTAAACGTAGCAGAGTAGCAGAGTTGAGAATATTGCAGTGCTTTAGGTGAAGGTTAAAGGTGAAAGTTGGAGAATTTCATAAGAGGTAAGGCTGCTGGAGGAAAAACGTTGGGTCAGCTCAGAATTTAGAAGAGTTGGGAACACCATATGGAGTTTACAGAGATAGGTACCATTTCCCAGAGTTAAATCTACTGAGGCTTCAATTAATTTTGCAGCTGCTGCTATAGCCTTTAAGCAACTTGGGTATGCACAGGTCACTGAATTACTTTGCAAGCTGTAATAGGCAATAGGTCTGGATTTTCCACTTTGTTCTTGGGTTAACATTCATAACATTGATTTGCTCTTTACTGATTAAAGAGGGTGCATGGTTTGGAATAGTTTGATAGTCCTAAGGCAGATGGTGCTTATAATGCTTATTTTAGTTCCCTAAAGACTTGTTCAAGTTATAAACTCCAACAAGCCCCATAGCAAAGGTTCAGATGAGGTCATTTTGGTTAATTTATAAAAGGGTGTAACCACTGATGAAAAATTTGAAAGCTGAAGCCTGCAATAACCAGCCAGACCCAAGAATCATTTCAGTTGTCTTTTTGTTGTGGGTCTAAGAAACTCCTAAATCTATTTTGTTCACTCTGGAGACAATTGAATTCCTGCAACACTTAGGTCATGACCCAAATAATGAAGGGTGTGATTAGGTTCTGGTGCCAACATGTTCAGGTGATGGTGTCCAGTTGTCTGGTCAGGTAAGCCCTGACCTGTTACCGTGGGGATATTTTGAGACTGGTTGATAAACCAGAAGGCTGGTTTATTAAATCATCATTCAGTTGATTGCAACTGTGACTGATTACATCTATGGTCAACTAGCAAATAAGGTAATCCAATAAGGTGGATTTGACCCAGTCAGTTGAAGACTTTTAAGGGAGAAGAGAAGCATTTTTACTGCTTCTTCATTCTGTAAGCCTGTCCTGTAGAGTTTGTAAGACCCTTCTTTGGAGTTTCCACCTTGCAACCTGCTGTATGGATTTTGGACTCGTGCATTCCCATGGTTGCATGAGACACTTTTATAAATATTGTATTGTTAGAAAAAATGCTGTACTTGAAAGTGAATAAATGCTCACCTGACTGTGGAGAAGAAAATAATTTATTCATGATCTTGCAAGAACAGGTGCCCAGTCGTACACAAAACAGTGGCTGGCATGCCAAACAATAGAACACCAAAATGAGCTGTGCCCGCTGATTGGATACTCACAGCTCGCAGACCCACTGGTTGGATACTACAGAGGTTACAGCCTATCTGGATAGTCTAACTAATTCAAATTTCCGGTGGAAGGTTCCCACTTTTGATTACGCTTTATATTTCAATGACACTGGCTGTTACTTATTTAAACTTGTTTCTACCTGTTTGGCACTAATTTTAGGCTTATGTCAGAGGTGTTCTCTTTCCTTGCCTGCAAAACCAGTTTGAGTTATTATGCAGCCCTTTCCTGCACCATCTTATGTGAAAGCTAAACTTAATTTTCTTACATATATTTACATATTGTAACCTTGAGAACCTTGAGTAATACAGTGTGGTACCAGGAGTGGTTCTTGAGAAACAGAATCTTAAAAATGAGTTTTTACAATTGGTTTTCTACTTTGATTAGACTGAAAGGCACTAATGTCTCTGTTTCCAATAATCAAGATGGCACCTACAGTCCATTATGTGAGTTGGCAATAGAGATATGCAAA
>PVIY010061431.1:0-11251 GCA_004026745.1 Myrmecophaga tridactyla | reverse complement strand
ATTACATCTGCAGTTGGCTAGGAGGCATGCCTGCTGCAATGAATGATGTTTGACTTAATTGGCTGGTGCTTAAATGGGGGAGCCCAACATAGCAGAGCCCAAGCAGCTCAGCATACCTCATCTCAGCACTCGCAGCTCAGCCCAGGCCTTTGGAAATGCAGAAAGGAATCACCCGAAGGGAAGTTGTTGGAACCCAGAGGCCTGGAGAGAAGGCCGGCAGATATCGCCCTGTGCCTTCCCAGGTAAGAACCTCAGTTGAAAGTTAGGTGCCTTTCCTCTGAAGAACTAACAAAATAAATCCCCTTTTATTAAAAGTCAATCTCTTTCTGAGACGGTATAATCTAGGAATGCCTAGAGTGTATAATGATAGTGACTAAATGTACAAATTTAAAAATGTTTTGCATAAGGAAGAACAAAGAAATGTGAATAATGCAGGGTGTTGAAAATAGATGGTAATTAATATTTTAAAACTTTAACCTATGTGGGACACTAAAGCAAAAAATGTTTATTTGGTACAAAATTTATATTTTGACTAGTGCATTTCCTAATATAACTTACGTGGGCAGCTTAATTGGACACCGTAAGTACATGGAACCTTGAGTAGGGCACGAGAGTTTGTAGGTTTGTCCAGAGTGATGCCTCAATAAATCCCAGAAGAATTTGAACTGTGAATCAAAAAGTATTTGCACAGTCCCCTTGGGGGAATGGTGAGAAACTTCCCCAAGTGGAGAATTCTTGATATTCTCACAAGCAGTGTGGACAACCAAAGCAATAGGCTGAGCCCCCAATCTTGGGGTTCGTTCATATGAAACTTAACCCCACGAAGGATAGGCTAAGCCTACTTAAAATTAGGCCTAAGAGTCACCCCCAAGAGAACCTCTTTTGTTGCTCAGAGGTGGCCTCTCTCTCCAGTCAACACAACAAGCAAACTCACCACCCTCCCCCTGTCTATGTGGGACATGACTCCCAGGGGTGTGGATCTTCCTGGCAACGTGGGACAAAAATCCTAGAATAAGCTGAGACTCAGCATCAAGGGATTGAGAAAACCTTCTCGACCAAAAGGGGGAAGAGCGAAATGAGACAAAACAAAATGTCAATGGCTGAGAGATACCAAACAGAGTTGAGAGGTTATCCTGGAGGTTATTCTTATGCATTAAATAGATATCACTTTGTTAGTTAATTTGTAATGGAGAGGCTGAAGGGAACTGCCTGAAAATGTAAAGCTGTGTTCCAGTAGCCATGTTTCTGAAGATGATTATATAATGATAAAGCTTTCACAATGTGACTGTGTGATTGTGAAAATCTTGTGTCTGATGCTTCTTTTATCTACCTTATGGATAGATGAGTAAAACATGGATTAAAAATAAATAAATAAAGGGGAACAAATGTTAAAATACATTTAGTGGATTGAAATGCCAGTAATCAATGAAAGGGAGGGGTAAGGGGTATGGCATGTATGAATTTTTTTTCTGTTTTCTTTTTATTTCTTTTTCTGAATTGATGCAAATGTTCTAAGAAATGATCATGATGAATATACAACTATGTGATAAAAAATGTTCACATATGTTGATTGGTTCTATTAATAAATTTTTTTTTTAAAAGCCAGTCTGTTTCTACTGTGTTGCATTCTGGCAGCTAGCAAACTAGACCATGCATGTCAGAGAGATTTACCCCTGGGAGTCATGTTCCACATAGGGGGGAGGGCAGTGAGTTCACCTACGGAGTAGGCTTAGAGAGGCCACATCTGAGCAAAAAAAGAGATTCTCTAGGGGTGACTCTTAGGCATAATTGTAAGTAGGCTTGGTTCCTCCTTTGCAGGAATAAGTTTCATAGGGGTGAATCCAAAGATCAAGGGCTCTGCCTATTGAATTGGTTGTCCCCACTGCTTGTGAGAATATCAGGAATTCCCCAGATGGGGAAATTAAATATTTGCTCCTTTCTCCCCAGTCCCCCAAGGGGACTTGGTAAATATTTTTTATTCTCTGCCCAAATTACTCTGGGATTTATTGTGTCATCACATTAACTTGTACAAACCATCAGGATCTCATGCCTATTCAAGATTCCATGTGTGATAGTTAGGTTCAGGTGTCAACTTGGCTAGGTGAAGGTGCCTAGTTCCATTGCTGTGGACATGAGCCACTAGCATGTGAACCTCCTCTGTTGCTGATTACATCTGTAGTCGGCTAGGAGGCCTGCCTGCTGCAATGAATGATGTTTGACTTAATTGGCTGGTGCTTAAATGGGGGAGCCCAACATAGCACAGCCCAAGCAGCTCAGCATACCTCATCTCAGCACTTGCAGCTCAGCCCAGACCTTTGGAGATGAAGAAAGAAATCACCCCGGGGAAAGTTGTTAGAACCCAGAGGCTTGGAGAGAAGGCCAGCAGAGACCACCCTGTGCCTTCCCACATAAAAAAGAACCTCAGTTGAAAGTTAGCTGCCTTTCCTCTGAAGAAATAATGAAATAAATCCCCTTTTATTGAAAGCCAATCCGTCTCTGGTGTGCTGCATTCTGGCAGCTAGCAAGCTAGAACACCACGTAATTATGTTGTTTAAATAAATGATCATACAAAGTTAAACTAGATAATGCACTACCAAAAATAAAAATTTTGCATCAAATAAACATCCCTTCCTCTGTTTCACACAGAAGTTGACGTTTTAAAATATGAACCATATCATCCTTTACCCTGTATTCTGATTGACCTTAGCCCTATTCAAATCAGCTTCACTCATATCTCTAGTTGAAGTCTGATCACGTTTTAAACTTTTTAAACAGTTGCAAGAATACTGTTTTTGAGATTCATTTACATTGTGCATATTTCAGTAGTTTGCTATTGCCGATGTGAATATACCACAATTGTTTATCCATTTACCTGTAGATGGACATTTCAGTTGTTTCCAGTTTTTGGCTCTTACAAATAAAACCACTATGTACATTTGTAGTTAAGTTTTCCTGTGGGCATAATTGCTAAGTGTGGAATGGCTAGGTCATATGTTAGGTGTATGTTTTATTTTTTAAAATAACCTATTTTTAAAGTGGTTGCATCATTTTGCATTCCCATCAGCAATAGACAAGGGTTTCAATTGCTCCATATCCTAGTCAACACTTGGTATTATCAGTCTTTTCAGTTGTAGCCATTCTCTTGCGTGCATGTGTATAGACGTACCTCATTGTGGTCTTAATTTGCATTTGCTTAATGACTAATGTTGAGCATATTTTCATGGGCATATCTTATTCATGTGTATAACTTATTTTGAGAAGTGTTTATTCAAATCTTTTCCCCAGTTTTTAATTAGGTTATTTGACTTATTATTAAAATATATATCTAACAATTTTTCATCAAATGTATAGCATGAATATTTCCTCCCATTCTGTGACTGGTCTTTTCATTTTCTTAATGATGTCTTTTGAAGAGCAAAAATTTTAATTTGAAAGAGAACTGACACCTTCAAAATATCTTCCAACCTACAAATATAATACATTTATTATATTTATATATAATATAATATTATTTATATTTATTATGCCTTCTTTAATTTCTTTAGCAATGTCTTGTAGTTCCCAGGTTAACCTTTATCATTTAATCTTTTAAAATGTTAATTATTTTATATTTTTTGACACGCTTACTTTTAAAATTTAGTTTTCCAATTGTTGATGCTAGTTAGAGAAATACAAATGATTAAAAAATGTTCACCTAGTATGCTCTGATTTTCTAAATCATTTTTTAGAAAATCATTTAGACCTAGTTTTTAAAGATTTTCTTTTTTATCTACTCATGAATAGGCACTGAAATTTTTTTTTTACTTTTTGCCATTGAGATAGTCATATGGCTTTTCTCTACTAGTCTGTTAATATGGTGAATTACATTGATTTTTTTTTTTTTTTTTTTTTTTTTTTTTGCATGGGCAGGCACTGGGAATCGAACCGGGTCTCCGGCGTGGCAGGCGAGAACTCTGCCTGCTGAGCCACCATGGCCCGCCCTAATTATATGTTCTCTTTATTTACGTTTTTTTTTCTTCTTTTGTATGGGCAGGCACTGGGAAATGAACCTGGGTCTCCAGCATGGCAGGCGAGAACTCTGTCTACTGAGCCACCTTGACCTATCTCATTGATTTATTTTTGAGTATTATACTAATCTTGCTTTCCTGGGATAGATCCCATTTAGTCATGGTGTCTTATCCTTTTTATAACTGCTGGCTTCTATTTACTAATATATTGTTAAGGATTTTAGAGTGTATATTTACAATAGATATTGGTCTATAATTTTCTGTTCTTTTAGAATATTTGTCAGATGTTAGTATCAAGGTTATGCTAACCTCATAAAATGATTTGGAACTATCCCCACCTCCTCTATTTTCTGAAAGAATTTTTAAGATCAACTATATTTCTTTCTTCAATTTTTGATATGCCTCTATATTGAAACCATTTGGGCCTGGAGTTTTCTTCATGGGAAGGTATTTGATAAAGATTTTAATTTCTTTAATTGATATATGGCTATTCATATTTTCTATTTCATCATTTGCTAGTTTTTGTAAGTTGTGATATCCAAGTAATTTTTTCCATTTCATCTATCTTGTCAAATTTATTGGCTTATAGTGTTTAATAATGTTCCTTTATTATCTTGATTTAATTTCTTTTTCCTTTTTTTTACAAGGTAAGTTTGCATACAGTAAAATTTACTCTTTTTAGTATGAAGTTCTATAAGTTTTGACAAATTCATAGTCATATGATCACTAACACCAACTAGGTATAGGATAATTTTGCACACCAAAAAATTCCCTATGTCCCTGTAGTCATTCTCTCTACCCACCCCTAGCCCCTGGCAAACACTAATCTGTTTTCTGACTCCATGGTTTGCCTTTTACAGAATGTCATAAAAATGAAATCATAGTGTATGCTGCCTTTGAGCTTTCCCAGTCTGATAGGTATGTAGTGGTATCTCACTATGGTTTTAATTTGCATTTCCCTAATGACTAATGATGTTGAACTTCTTTTCATGTGTTCATTGCCATTTTAAGTGAAAGAGCTATTTAAATCTTTGACCATTTAAAATTGTGTCTATGCTTCCTTATTATTGAGTTTTGAGAGTTCTGTATGTACTCTGGGTGCAAGTCCTTTTCAGATATGTAATTTGCAAATATTTCCTTCCAGTCTGTGGTTTGTCTTTTTTTTTTTTATTCTCTTAAGTTTTGAAGACCAGAAGCTTAAGAATTAAGTTTTCAATGAAGTCCAATTTATCATTTTTTTCATTTATGGATCATAGTTTTGGTGTCATCTCTAAATCTTTGTCTAACTCAAATTCACAGGATTTTCCCCATGTATGTTTTTGTTTTTGTTTTTTTACAAGTTTTTAGGTTAGTTTTACATTTAGATCTATGATCCATTTTGAGTTAATCTTTGTATATGGTGTGAGGTATGGATCCAAATGTATTATTTTGCATGTGAATATACAATTGGAGCAGCACTATTTTTGGGAAAGACTATTCTTTCCTTACTGAATGGTCTTGTAATTTTTGTCAAAAATCAATTGATAATAAAAATATGGGCTTATTTCTGGACGCTCAATCTTAAGCTACTGATCCTTAAATTTTTCCTTATGCCACTGTCACACTATCTTGAAACACTCATTTTGTAGCAAGTTTTGAAATCAGGACATGTGAGTTCTCCAATTTTAGTCCTTTTTATCAAGATTATTTTGACTATATATGTCCCTTACGTTTCAATATGAATTTTAGGGTCAGCTTGTCCATTTCTGCCAAAAAAGTAGTTGGAATTTTGATAGGGATTGCAATGAATCTGTAGATGAATTTGGGAGCTATTGCCAATTTAACAATGTTAAGACTTCCAGTCCATGAAAATGGGATGTCTTTCCATTTACCTAGATCTTCTTTAATTTTTTCAACAATGTTTTGTAGTTTTCAGAACAAGTATTGCACTTCTTTGGTTAAATTTATTCCTATGTATTCTATTCTTTTTGGTACTATTATAAACAGAATTGTTTTCTTAATTTCATTTTGAGATTGTTCATTGCTAGTGTCTAGGAAAAGAGCTGATTTTTAGATAACGATCTAGTAGCCTGAAAGTTTACTGCTTTGGTTTGCTCAAGCTGCTGGAATGAAATATACCAGAAATGGATTGGCTTTTACAAAGGGGATTTATTAGATTACAGATGTACAGTTCTAAGGCTGTGAAAATGTCATATTAAAGCATTCAGGGAAAGCTATCTTGATTTTGAAGAAAGACTGCCAGCATCTGGAACTCCTCTGTCAGCTAGGAAGGCATACAGCTGGCATCTACTGGCCCTCGCTCCCAGTTCATTGCTTTCAGCTTTTGATTCCACTGGCTTTTTCTCTAAGTGTCTGTGGTCCTTACTTAGCTTCTCTAAGGTAAACTCTGGGTTTCATCTCTTGCTTAGCATCTCCAAACTGTTTGTATCCCTTGGTCTCATCTCTCTGCCCTCAGTGTCGGCTGTTAGTTCTCTCTGCTAAAGGGCTCCAGGAAAGGATTAAGACCCACCTTGAATGGGTAGGGTCACATCTCCACGGAAACAACCTAATCAAAATGTCCCACCCAGAATTGAATGATCCATATATCCACAGAAACAACCTAATTAAGAGTTCCCACCCAACAGTAGGTCTGCCCCCACAAGATTGGATTAAAAGAACATGGCTTTTCTGGGGTACATAACAGCTTCAATCCAGCACATTTACTGAACTTGTTTATTAGTTCTAATTTGTTGCTTTTGTGTGGCTATTTTACGATTTTCAATATATAAGAGCATATCACCTGTGTAGTAGTTAGATTCAGTTGTCAACTAGGCCAGGTGAAGGCACCTAGTTCTGTTGCTGTGGACATGAGCCAATGGTACGTGAACCTCTTCTGTTGGTGATTACACCAGCAGTCGGCTAAAAGGCATGTCTGCTGTAACAAATTGGGTTTGATTTAATTGGCTAGTACTTAAATGAGAGAGCTCAGTGTAGCACAGCCCAAGCAGCTCAGCATACCTCATCTCAGCACTCGCAGTTCAGCCCAGGCCTTTGGAGATGCAGAAAGGAATCACCCCAGGGAAAGTTGTTAGAACCCAAGGGCCTAGAGAGAAGGCCGGCAGAGATCACCCTGTGCCTTCCCATGTAAGGAAGAACCTCAGATGAGAGTTAGCTGCCTTTCCTCTGAAGAACTAACAAAATAAATCCCCTTTTATTAAAAGCCAATCTGTCTCTGGTGTGCTGCATTCCAGCAGCTAGCAAACTAGAACAACCTGCAAATAGAGGATATAAAAGAAATTATACTTTTTTTTTTTTCCAATCTGGATGACTTCATTTTATTTTCTTGCCTTTTCACCTTGGTAGAACCTCTGATACAATGTCAAATAGATGTAGCTAGAAGAGACGATATTGCTTCGTTCCTGATCTTGGTGAAAATTTTAGTCTTTCACCATTAAATATGATGTCAGTGGTGGCATTTTCATAAACAACTGTTTTCGGTTTGAGAAGTTCCCTTCTGTTCCTAATTTGTTTAGCATTTTTATCATGTAAAGGTGTTGGATATTGTCAAATACTTTTCCAACATCTATTGAAATGAACATATGGTTTTGCCCTTCTTTATTTTGTTTTTCTTTCATCAATTTTTTTTTTTTTTTTTTTGCATGAACAGGCATTGGAAATTGAATCCAGGCCTCTGGCATGGCAGGCAAGAACTCTGCCTGCTGAGCCACTGTGGGCCGCCCCATCAAATTTTTATTCATTGACTTTGTATCAATCAATCATGCATTGCTGCATGGTGTATAATCCTTTTTTCAAGCTTCTGGATTCAGTTTTCTAGTATTTTGTTGAGGATTTCTGCAGCAATACTACATAAGGGATATTGGTCCAGTTTTCTTTTCTTGTCATATCTTGGTCTGGCTTTGCTATCAGGGCAATATTGGCCTTATAAAATGAATTAGAAGGTATCCTCTCCTCTTCCATTTTTTGGAAGAGTTTGTGAAGGATTTGCATTAATTCATTTTTAAACATTTGGTGTAATTCACCAGTGTGGCCATCTGATTCTGGTCTTCAGTATCTGATATTGGTCTTCATTGGAAGACCAATGAAGAGACTAACTCAGTCTCTTTACTTGCTATACATCTATTTGGATTTTCAACTTTCTTTTTGAGTCAGTTTTGTGGCACATGCGTTTTTTATGATTTGTCCATTTCATCTAATATGTTGACATCCAATTGTTCATAGTATTCCTTTGTAATAATTTACATTTCTGCAAGGTTGGTAGCCATAATTTCTTTCATTTTAATGATTTAAATCTTCTCTCTTTTTCTTTTCTTGATCAGTTTAGGTAAAGATTTCTCAATTTTGCTGATATTTTCAAGGAATCAACTTTTGGTTTTGTTGATTTTTCTCTGTTGTGTTTTCATATACTTTCCTCTAATCTATTCTTTTTTAAATTTATTTATTAATTAAAAAATTAAGAACAAAAACATCAGCATATAATTCTGTTCTACATATATATTCAGTAATTCTCAATATCATCACATAGTTGCATATTCATCATTTCTTAGAACATTTGCATCAATTCAGAAAAAGAAATAAAAAGACAACAGAAAAAGAAATAAAACAATAACAGAAAAAAAGATTATACATACCATACCCCTTACCCCTTACTTTCATTTATCACTAGCATTTCAACTAAATTTATTTTAGCATTTGTTCCCCCTATTATTTATTTTTATTCCATATGTTCTACTCCTTTGTTGACAAGGTAGATAAAAGGAGCCTCAGACACAAGGTTTTCACAATCACACAGTCACATTGTGAAAGCTATATCATTATACAATCATCATCAAGAAACATGGCTACTGGAACACAGCTCTACATTTTCAGGTAGTTCCCTCCAGCCTCTCCATTACATCTTGGATAACAAGGTGATATCTACTTAATGCATAAGAATAACCTCCAGGACAACCTCTCGACTCAGTTTGGAATCTCTCAGCCATTGACACTTAGTCTCATTTCACTCTTCCCCCTTTTGGTCCAGAAGGTCTAATCTATTCTTTACTTCTTTCTGCTTGCGCAAGTTTTTCTAGTTTCTTAAGGTGGAGATTTAGGCTATCACATTGAGATCTTTCTTCTTATTTAATGTAGACATTTATAGTTATAAGCTTCCCTCTGGGCACTACTTTCTCTGCATCCCATAAGTTTTGGTAATTTGTTGTTCTAGTTTCCTGAACTGCTCAAGCAAATACCATGAAATGGGTTTGGGTTAAACAAAGGGATCTTAATGGCTCACGGTTTGTTTGTTGTTTTTTTTTTAATTTGCATATGGGCAGGAGGCACCAGGGATCGAACCCCAGACCTCCAGCACGGCAGGTCGGAGCTCTGCCTGCTGAGCCACGGCAGCCGCCCAATGGCTCAGTTTTGATGTTAGGAAAAAAAATCCAAATCACAGCAGCATCAAAGTGATGCTTCTTCCTCAAAGACTGTAGTTTTCTGGGGCTGGCTGCCAGCATTGATCCTTGATCCTTCGCTTGTCGTATAGCAGGGCACATGGCGGTGTCGTGTTTCCTGAGCTTTCGCTTCTCTTCCGGGTTCTGTTGATGTTCCCTCTGGGACTTTCTCTCTGTCTGAATTTTGTTCAGCTTATAAAGGACTCCAGTAATAAGACCCAACCTAACAGAGCTGGGCTACACCTGAAGCAAAGAAACTCCATCGAAAAGTCCTACTTGCAATGCGTTCACACCCACAGGAATGGGCTAAGTGTAAGGCATGTTTTTCTGAGGTACATCACTCCAAGCCACACAGTTGTGTTTTTGTTTTTGTTTTTGTTCATGTTCATCTCAAAGTATTTTTCTAATGTCCCTTGGGATTTCTTCTTTGACCCATGGTTATTTAGGAGTATATTGCTTAATCTCTACATATTTGAACGTTTTCCAAATTCCCTTCTGTTATTAATTTCTCATCTCATTCCATTGTAGTCAGAGAACATACTTTGTACAATGTCCATCGTTTGAAATTTACTAAGATTTGTTTTATGGCCTAAAATATGCTCTATCCTGGAGAGTGTTCAATGCACTTGAGAAGTATGTGAAGCCTGCAGTTATTGGGTGGAGAGTTCTACAGATAGCTGTTAGGTCTAGTTGGTATATAGCATTGTTCAAACCTTCTCGTTCCTTGCTTATCTTCTGTCTTGTTCTATCTATTATTGAAAGTGGGGTATTGAAGCGTCTATTATTGTTGAATTATTTATTTTCCCCGTCAATTCTTTTCAGTTTTTGCTTCATGTATTTATTAAGTTCATATGTTTATAATTGTTACATCGTCTTAACTTATTGACCCTTTTAGCATGATAGAGTGTCCTTCTTTATCTCTAGTAACAAGTTTTGTCTGAGTCTATTTTTTAAATATTAAGAGGCACTCCAACATTCTTTTGATGCTGTTTGCATGGGATGTCTTTCTCTGTCCTTTGATTTCAATATGTTTGTCTTTGAATCTAAAGTGAGTCTCTTGTTGACAACATATTGTTTGATCATGTCTTTTTTCCCCTTTATTTATTAGACATTCAATTCATTTACATTTACCGTAATTGCTGAGAGAAAAAGGCTTACTTCTGCCATTATGTTATTTGTTTATTTTTTTTGTTCCTCAGTTTCTCCATTTCTGTCTTCTTTTGTGTTAAATAGACATTTTCTATTGTACCAGTTTATCACCTTGTTATTTCTTTTACTATATAGTTTTTGCATTGTTTTCTTAAAGGGTGCCCGGGAGTTACAATTTATATCTAAATTTATAAAGGTCTAGTTTGGATTAATACCAATTTAAAATCAATAGTATGCAAATACTTGTTCCTAAATAGCTCCATCAGCAGCCCCTTATGCTGCAGTCATCACAAATTACATCTTTAGACATTGTATTCCTATCAACATAGATTCATAATTAATGCTTTGTATAGTAGTTTTCAAAATCAGATCGAAAAAAAGGAATCAGAAAAAATACATTCAAACTATCTTTTATACTTACCTCTGTAGTTACCTTTACCTATGTTCTTTATTTTTGTGTGTGCACATTTAAGTTACTATCTAATGTTATTTTATTTTAGCCTGAAGAACTCCTTTTAGCATTTGTAGTAAGGCAGGTCTGCTAGCAAAGAATTCTATCAGTTTTTATTAATCTGGGAATGTCTTAAGTTCTCCCTTATTTTTAAACGATACTTTTGCCAGATATAGAATTCTCCCTCTCTTCTTCTTCTTCTTCTTCTTCTTCTT
>PVIY010061430.1:0-11251 GCA_004026745.1 Myrmecophaga tridactyla | reverse complement strand
GGAGCATCAGACACAAGGTTTTCACATTCACAGAGTCTCATTGTGAAAGCTATATCATTGTTCAATCATCATCAAGAAACATGGCTACTGGAACACAGCTCTACATTTTCAGGCAGTTCCCTCCAGCTTCTCTGCTACATCTTGAACAACAAGGTGATATCTACTTAATGCATAAGAATAACCTCCAGGATAACCTCTCAACTCTGTTTGGAATCTCTCAGCCATTGACACTTAGTCTCATTTCACTCTTCCCCCTTTGGTCGAGAAGGTTCTCTCAATCCTTTGATGTTAATTCTCAGCTCATTCTAGGGTTTTTTTCGGTCCCTTGATGCTGAATCTCAGCTCATTCCAGGATCTCTGTCCCACGTTGCCAGGAAGCTACACATCCCTGGGAGTCATGTCCCACGCAGAGAGCAGGAGGGTGATGAGACTGCTCATCATGTTGGCTGGAGAGAGAGGCCACATCTGAGCAACAAAAGAGGCCCTCTTGGGGGTGACTCTTAGGCCTAAGTTTTAAGTAGACTTGACCTATCTTTTGTGGGGTTAAGTTTCATATGAACAAACCCCAAGACTGGGGTCTCAGCCTATAGCTTTGGTTGTCCACACTGCTTGTGAGAATCATTTATTCTTTTATTCATCAAACATTTATACGATAGGTGGGTTTAAAAGCAAATGGATGACATGGTCAGATTTGTTTTAGAAAATCCACCAATTGTTGTTGGAGACTGGATCAGAAGGAGAAGGGCTAAAAATAGGTGAGAATAGTTAGGGTATTGCTGCATCAGTCCAAGAGAGATGAGATGAGGGTGTGAGGGTGGCATGTGGCAGCATCGTCATTATAAAGCCCAAACGTGGTCATTTTACCCCTCTGTTCAAAATCCTTTTAACGGCTCTGCTACTGTCTTCAGAATAAGGAAGAAAAGCTTCCTTCCATCTTCTGAACCCCAGTACCTACGAATTTCCCATCTAGCAAATGCCCAGCCAAGTCAGGTTGTTCACTGTTTCTACACCTTGTTTCCTCCATCACATGTCCTTGCCTGTGGCACTGTGTTTGCCCAGCCTGCCCTTCCCTGTCTCAGGATCTCCTAATCATCCTAAAGGACACTACGCCACATCACCTTCTCTGTGAAGCTTCCCAGACCCTCAAGCAGAATCTGCTGTTCCTCTTTTGTGCAGTCAGATAGGTCTCCAAATAAGCCTTTGTCACATCATTTTGTAACAGTCCTGCTTGCGTTTGCCTCCTCAAATAGGTGTGAACCCGTAAAGGACAAGATCATCCATGCTTTATCCATTTCTGTGTAGCTTCATGGGCCCGGGATAGGCTCAATGAATGCATTGACAAGGACACCAACTGTCCTTTCTCTCCTTAAGGCCTCAGTGCTTTGTTCTTGGTTTTTTTTAAGAGTATTTGTAGGTTTCTAGGCAAATCATGCAGAAAGTGAAGAGTTCCCATACACCCCTTCATAGACACAGTCTTTCCATTATGACATTTTGCATTCATATGGTACTAGACACCATGTTTTTAATCTCAGAAACTTAGTAAGAACTTTGTTTTCCCCATCTACTAATCAAAGATATATATCCTGCCAATCAGAGGGAAAGGACAAATGAAAGAAATATGTGAAGAGTCAAACCTGAGATTTGTTTGGCACATACACGTTGTGTCACCACATCATCAGGATTATTACAGAGAAGATAAATGAGGAGGAGAGAAGTTAAGCGAGTAGCCAAAGAGGACTAAAGGCAGAGATGGATTCAAGCCCTAATGAACCTGACTCCAGGTTCTTTAACTGCCCCAGCTATGCTCTTATGTATTGCTCTTAATCAGCATGAGATCACAGCATTATCAGATTGTTACCATGCTGAATCTGGAACCAAACACCAAATTCCCACAGAGGGGGCAGAAGGTGACTTCTTAAGATACCGACTCCTAGAAGGAAGCTGCAATTATGTAGTGCTGGGTTGCCTCATATTCTTTTTTTGTGTGTGTCCAGGTGGGTAAAAGGAGGCCCGAAGAGGGAGCAGGATTCCAGGAATCTTCTGGGCAGGATCTGCTTCTGCCACCCTGGCCTCAGTCCAGCAAGTCATTCCCTGCAGGAACTTGACATGAGAATGAGAAGAGTTCAGGGCAGAGTCCTGACAAGCCAGGGAGGGGGAGGTATTGCTCAGGTATCAGCCCCCACCCTCCTCTGAGGCCAGGCCTCACCTGATCTCATGAGCCCTGGAGCCACCTGGCAGGCTGGTCCAACCCCTGGTACTCACACAGAGCTGTACCATGGCCTCAGGTGGCAGAGTTCTCTGTCTAAGGCTAATGTTGCCTATTCAGTCATTCTTACATCTCTCCAGAAGTCAGGGCCTTCCCAAGTGAGTAGGGCTCTCTCTCTTCTGCTAGGAAGGACCTTGGACTTGGGGGAGATCCAGGATGAAAAGACAGAGGCACTGGTTGAAGGGGAGGCATCACCTATTCCAGGGAATCTCCCCTTGGCCCCAGAGAAATGAAACTCAGAAGTCAGACCCAGACCCGAGTCCAGCCCCAAAACCCAGGACAGAGGGCCTCTCTGTGGAGCAGTTCACAGCCTCGTGAGATCATATGGGGTCAGTCTTGAGGCCTCTCTTATCCCACAACTGCCAAATCAATGTCCGGGAAGGAACTGGCAGCCTCAAGTGGCTTCAAGGGTCCTGAGATACTTCCTCCCCAAAGAGCCTCTCTCAGGGCCCTCAATACTCCCTCTTTCCTACTTTCTGCCCGGCTTCCTCCTTACACAGCAAACAAAGGGGCAAGGTAGAGAACAGGCTGAGCCATCCCTAACACAGTGACTGTTCCCAGGAGCCCTTGCTCCAGGGTCTGCCTAATTCTTACCTCTCCAACCTGGCCATTCCTTTGCCTTATGCCTCAGGAGCACCACCACCCAGGAGGCAAACTTGCAAGTAGCTGCTGAGTCTAAACACGTTTCAAGGCTTGGGCTGGGTCCTTTTATCCAGAAGTCTGGATTTCAGAGCATGGAAGAGATCTTACCACTGGATAACATACCGCAAGCTACCCCACCTGGCAACACTAGCATCTGTCAACACTTTCACTCAGCAACAATATCCCAGAAACAACACCCAACATCAGACACCTGGTAACACTGGCTGGCAGCCTCCTAGTGCACCAGGGTCACCAGCCCTCAATCTAGCCCCCAGCCACTTACCATCGAATTCTCTCCCCTCTGCTCTTACTTGCTAAGATTTTTCCCAGGGCACTAAGACTGAGTGACATTACTACTACGGCTGTTACCACCACACCACCACCACCACCACCACTACTTAACTTTTTTTTTTTTTTTACATGGGCAGGCACCAGGAATCGAACCCGGGTCCTCGGGCACAGCAGGCAAGCGTTCCTACCTGCTGAGCCACCGTGGCCCGCCCGACTAAACATTTTTGAGTGCTTATTGTTTGTCAAGCACTATTCTAAGGACGTCACTTAATCCGCATACTAACCATGAGATAGCTGCAATTATTATCCCCATATGATAGGTAGGGAAACTAAGGCTCAGAGAGATTCAGTAATTTGCCCAAGAGTAAACTGTAATAGTAGCGCTGGGCTATGAAGCCGGATCATTTGTCTCTGGGATCTTTGCACTCAACTCTGCTGCTCTGTGTTCCAGGAAACTCAGGGGTCCCAGAGGCCTCCACAGAGGCCCTCAGAACAACTAGCTTCTGTCCTGTGAGGACACAGGCAGGTGGAGAGCTGCAAGGGGTGTTCTTAAATTTTTTTTGCTCTAGATTGTGAGGCTGGGCTAGACCTAGAAGAGGTCACAGTAGGCTGGGAGGGAAGCTGTTTGTCTGTCCCTCAGGGAGAAGCTCTTGCTTTCACCTGTTCTAGACAGAAAGAACATTGTTTTGAAGAATGGGCCCAGGTCTCTGCTCCAGGCTTTTGAGGCTAGTAGACCTGGTGGAGTCATCCTTTGCCACATGGACTGGAGCCTCAGTAAATCCCCTTGGGCTCCAGGCCTGGCAGCTTGGGGCTAAGAGGGCGGGAAGGAAAATGGTAGAAGGGGACACATGAACAGGACTGTAGGCACCTGAAGGACGACATCTAATGCAATGAAATTCACTGTCGGAATAAAGGACCTGTCTCTGGGTTTATAAAATCTCGTCCCTGCTTCTCTTCGCCTCAGGCTCATCATCAGGTTCACAAGGAAATGATAAAAATTTCCCCCTTGTTTCAGTTTGCTAAAGGTGCCAGAATGCAATATACCAGAAATGGGTTGTCTTTTACAGTGGGGATTTATAACTTACAATTTACAGTTCTTAGGCCATGAAAGTGTCTAAATTAAGGCATCAACTGAATGATACCTTCTCTGAAGAAAGGCTGCAGGCATCTGGGATACCTCTGTCACATGGGAAGGCACATGGCTGGCACTGTGCCTTCACTGGTTCTTCTTTCTCAGGTTTCATTGCTTTCATTGTCTGGCTTCAATGGCTTCCTTTTTCAGCTCCTCTAGGGACTTTTTCTTGAGCTTCTGTGGGTACTTGTTTGCTTCTCTGGGGCTTTTCTCTCTATGCTCTCTGGGCTTTTCTGTCTTTTTTCCTCTCATAAAGGACTCCATAAAAGGATTAAGACCCACCTTGAATTGGGGGGGGGGGGTCACATTTCAATTGAAATAACCTAAGCAAAAGTTCCCACCCATGATAGGTCTGCACCCATAGGAATGGATTAAAGGAACGTGGCCTTTTCTGGGGTAGATAACAGCTTCCAAACCAACACAGCCCTTCCCAGTGGTGTTATAAGGATAAACGAGATAGTATATATAAAGCACTTATGCACTACCTGGTCAGCATAAAAGGGTGCTCAATCATTGACAGCTGTTGTATCTGTAGTGCTCCGAGTCAGTTCATGGTGAATGAGTCTCCAGTGGTGTGTTACAGGGTTCTGTCCTGACCAACAATATGGATGGTAGAGCTAAAGTCACAAGGGGCAAGCTGGATCTAAAATTAGAGAGTGAGAGGAAACAGTGGGCAACAGAAGCAGGATTCAAAACAATTTTGACAGGCTGGAATAAGTAAGATGACACTGTCCTGCTGTGAGCTTCAAGACACTGCACAAAGCCGAGGATGGGGGTGGGGACCCAACTCGACCCCAGCTCCGGTGAAAAGGGACTGAATGATTTGGTTGACCACAACCTGATGGGAACTGATCATGGCAGAGAAAGGCTCCAAAGCCCAGCAGTCTTAGGCTGCATTAACAATGCGTTGCGTCCAGACTGGGGGAAATAATAGGCCCATTGTGCTGGCCTGGTCAGGCCATATCTGGAATCTTGTGCTGCTACGTTGACAGACTGGATTCAAGCCAGGAGGGGGACCAGGCCAGATTCTGCTCCCAGGCACTGGTACTAAGGGCTTCCCATGCATTTTCTTGTTTCACCCCCAAAACAACTCCATTACGTAGTTAGTATTATCATCTTACTCACTGTTTGGATGCGGCCCACCCACATTGCTAAGGATAATTCCCTTTACTTAAAGTCAACTGATTATAGACGTTACATACACCACCGTAACAGTAACAACTAGTAACAACAGCCACAACCAGGCCAGTGTCTGACCAAACAACTGGCCACCATAATCCTGCCAAGTCGACACAAAATAAGCCATCACAGAGGTTAATTAAGATGAAACACACAGGTAGTAAATGGAGGAACCTGGGGCTTTCCTGAATGGGTTCCTCTTTTCCTTGTATCTGGGAAAGACTGAGAATTTATTCATTGAACACATATTTACTAAGCTCCTACCATAAGTCAGGCCCCAAACGAGGCAGTGGGGATACCTGCAGTGAATAACATGTTACGGGGACACACACACGTAACATCCTTACCGTCACGGAGCTCATGGTCTGGCAAGGGACCCAATTCACTTGTGATACAATATGGGAGTGAATATTCTAGAGCTGGAAGAGATTAGAGATCACTTCATCTTATTCAAACCTTGAGAGAAGTTACAGCACAGTTTCACACATCTCATGGAGGCCTGCTCGTGCCCTGTTCACAGAACTAAATTGCCTTGCTTTGGCTCCACCTGGGGCCCAGAGCTGTGCTCCCAGAAGATGGGATTTGTACAAGGAAGCTTGGTGTGGCTGGCCTGGAGCAGCCAGACCCTATCTCTTCTCCAGCAACCAGGTATTTAAAGAAAGGAAAAAGGGGAGCCTGACACTGAGCAACCACAGGGCCAGAGGTGAGTGGTCTTTGAGAATCCTAGCATCCTCTTCACCAGTCAGGGTAAATTGGCATCCACCTGGCCTCTGGAGGTGATGTTAGCATAAGAGACCCAAGGGCGGAAGAAAGGACTGTTTTTCGGCTCCCATGCTTGGGCTCTGCTCTAGCCTAATATCATTTCATTGCCTTTCAAGGACCTGATCACAGAACACACACTCTCTTTCTCGCTCTGTTTTTAACCCTTTCCTTGATTTTCTCAACCCAGCATGCCACTGTAGCCCTGTACCTCCCAGGGTTTATTCTTGGCGGGGACACACACTCGTATTCCATGCAGCCTTGTGGTAATTTATGCGGAGAGGGACAGAGCAGGGCTGTTAAGAGTAAAGGCTCTGGGGTCAGAGGAAACCTTCCAGGACTGGCTCTGCCACATAACAGGTTTCACTTCTCTGAGCTTCCTTTTTCTGGGCTGTAAAGTGGGGATAATGATAGTACCTCTTCCTATGGTGGTTATGGGGGTTGAATGGGATACAGGGGAGGCCATGCTATGCCTGTAGGAACCTCTCCGTAAAAAGCGGGCGTTTTTATCAGTGTACTAGTGGCAGTGGTCCCACCTCCTCCCCTCAATCTGTGAGCTCCCAGAAGGGACCAGAGTTGCCTCAACTTTCTCTCCCGTTGCCCAGGGCCGCATAGATGCCAACAGTCTGTCTGGAGGTTCTGGAGGGAATGGGTGGTC
This sequence comes from Myrmecophaga tridactyla, assembly GCA_004026745.1. Lineage (NCBI taxonomy): Eukaryota > Metazoa > Chordata > Mammalia > Pilosa > Myrmecophagidae > Myrmecophaga > Myrmecophaga tridactyla. The sequence goes on along the minus strand of PVIY010061430.1, from coordinate 4,324 downwards.
TTGGGAGATGATAGAGGGGCGTCCGAACGGAAATTCCAGCCCTCAGTCCTCTGGGCTAGGAAGAGAGGAAGACGCGATCTGACTCAACGTTTTAAGGGGGGCGGGCAGCGGGCTTCCGAGCACCCCTCTTCCTAGGAACGGGGCTCAGAAGTCAGCGGTTGCAAGCCCGACTTAGAGGGAACTCACTCCAGGGACCTCAGGCAGGTCACTTTCAGCTTTGGATCTCATCCTCCTCGCGCGCGTCTGGTGGATCTCCCGGCTTTCTCTCCGGGTTGCACCGGGCGCACGCAGCCGGATGCCGGTTCCGGGGCTTGGAGAACAAGGCTCAGCGGCGAGGCGCCGCCGGGCGGGTGGGGCAGACACGAGGGCTGGCGGGTGCGGGGATTGGCTGGAGGCGGGGCAGCGCAGCTCCGGGATCTGCCCAATCCGAGGGCGCAGGGTCGAAGCTTAAGAGGCGCGGAGCCGGCGTGCTGGGGAGTGTGTTCCTAGGCGGCCCACCGGGCTCACCTGTGTGCGGCGACCGTGGCGGCGGCGGCGGCTACGACCCGAACCCAGGGCGAGCGGAGGCCTGCCGGGCAGAGGAGCGTCCCCGTCCCAAGCGGCGTGGCCCGCGGGTCATGGCCAAAGGAGAGGGCGCCGAGAGCGGCTCCGCGGCGGGGCTGCTGCCCACGGGGATCCTGCAAGCCGGTGAACGCCCGGCACAGGTGAAGGTGAGGGCTCGGCACCCCCGTGGAGGGCAAGGTGGGAGGCATCTGAGATGGGCACGGGGGGTCATGGGGGGTGTGTGTGGCTAGGCCTGGTCTTAGGACAGCTCGGGATACCCTGGAACTGGCGGGCCTAGGGGTAGGAGAGGAGCCGGGATGCTCGTAGGAAGGGGGTGATGAAGAAGGTTTGTAGACGTCGGCGCTCTCTTTTCCCCGCCGCCTCTCGGGAAGACCTCTGCCGGCAGCTGGACGTGGTGACCCGCTCTGCCTAGTGGATTTCTGTTCCTCTTTGCTGAGCGGCTAGGGTTTGCCGCTCTAAGAGCCGGAGAGACTCCAGAGATCTGGGGATTCCCCTCGGTTCCCCTTTTTCTCCATTCCTACATCCACACTCTACGCGTCACCTCTCCTCCGCTCTGAGGGCCGCTCAAGTTCATTCATAAGAACAAGGGCTTTTTGCTTTTAAAGGAACCGACCTCAGCCGGCAGGCGGTTTGTGTGTGTGTGTGTGTGTGTGTGTGTGTGTGTGTGTGTGTGTGTTTATCCGCGCCTGCGCGTGTGATGCTTTGAGCCTCTCGACTAATCGATCCCATCACCAACCCTCTGGACAGAATGAAAGCAGGCAATAGATGTCTGCCTGGGAGGTGGCCCTTTTCCTTTTAATTTTATTAACTAATCCTGGGAAGGAGCCAGGCAGAGCAATTATGCTGTGACAATCCATGAGCAATCTCTATTTTCCCTGGGGGATCTCCCTAGTGCCCCACCCTAAGAGGGCCCAGCCCTGCCCCTGGAAGCGTCTTCTCTCTCCAAGGTCCCCAAGGAGCTGGGCAGAGGACAGCGCCTGGTTTGCCTGAAGCTCTGACTGCTTATAGGGGCCAGGGACACTCTGGGAGAGATGGAAGGAACAGCTGTGCTCACAGCCAGCTGAGCCTAGCCCAGACAGCTCTCTAGATCCCTCACCCTAGGCAGGTGGGTCCCTGCTTTGAGCTAGGGCGGGGGCCAGACTGGGCTCAGGCAGCTCTTGGCAAGAGGATTTTCAGGTTGTGGCAGTTGGTGCCAGGTGGGGACAGGTCTAGCTGCTGAAGCATGCTCACCCTCTGTGACTTGGAAAGAAGCATGGCTGAGCCCTGGAGGGGGAGTTCTTTAGATATGGTGGACTAATAAAAGTTTCCTTAGAACCTGGGGTGGGGGTGCTGAGAGGTTACTTACTCAGGAATATGGAGACCCCCTTTCCAAGTTCCTAAGAGCAGAGAATCTCTCCCTGGTAGGTAAGGCAGGGTTTCTCCTGACTGAGCTGGTTGGAGGGATGATCCTGCCTCTGGAACCTGCTAGGATGGAGATGAGGAACTTGGGCCTCTTTTCATCCTTTCCTCCTCTTCCTAGAAAGAACCAAAGAAGAAGCAACAGTTGTCCATTTGCAACAAACTTTGCTATGCGGTTGGAGGAGCCCCCTACCAGGTGACGGGCTGTGCCCTGGGGTTCTTCCTGCAGATCTACCTGTTAGATGTGGCTCAGGTGAGTGGGCTGAACCCTCCATGGCTCCCCTCAGCATCCTGAGGTGAAAAGGGCTAGGGATTCCCCAGTAGTTTCACTCAGTTATTCACAACTGTGAAATGGGACCAGGAATCCTTACTTTGTTGCCTCTAAATCACAGTAGATGAGTAGTAAGAAGGCTTTGGAATGTACCCAAGAGGGTTATCTGTCCATCCACAGAGTCTTAGCTGCCAAGGTCAGGCAACTCCTCATTGCCTGGTGAGAGCAACAGAGCCTGAAGGAGTAGGTGGTGGTGTGGAAAAGAATGGGACATGTTGGTGATGCTGTTCTTAGAAGAGACTGGCACACCGTGTCCCTGGCTGGATGGCAGCCAACTGGCTTGGCTTGGAGGTTAACGGATGTTGCCAGGGGCATTCCTTCTTCACCTAAGGAGCAGAGGGCACATCAATAGGTAGAGGGGCTCTCAAGTGCTGAGCTAAGGGTACCCCAGTACACAGGACCTTTGACTAAGAGAGGCACTTAGGGTGGAGCAGGACTCCTCTGTGCTTTGAGAAGCCTTGGCCAGCAGCCCGGTATCCTGAGAATTCACCCTGTCTGGATGGGAGAGTGGGAGGCTGAACAGCCATGGCTCCCAGGGCTTGGGCTTCTTACTGGCTGACTTTTCTATGTAGCATCTGACTCTGCAAGCAGGGTATCTTAGTTGTATCCACTTATGGGGGGGGGGGGGGGCGGAACATTGAGTCCCAGAAAGTATAAATGACTTCTTTCAGCAGCAAGTTTTCCAGCAATTGCCATGGGCTGGGTTGTGAGATGAGTGCAAGAAAGAGGAAATTGCAGAGTGTAAAACTATTGTAGTGAGTGCCAGAGCTGAGGAGATCAGATTGGTGAGAGTGCAGTCAGTGTGGGGGAGGACACTGGCTCCCAGAGCAACAGCAATAGCAGGGCCTGGATGGATGCAGAGGAGTATAGAACAACTATCTATTTTGGCCTAGAAGGCTTGGGGAAAGGAGGTTAGCTTGAGAGGGCAGAGATAGGCCATTTTTGGAAAATATCTGTAGACTCCTTTTTTTCACATGCAAGATAGAGTTTGATCTTGTAAGACAGGGATTATAATTTCCATTTATAGGTAGAGAAACTGAGGCCCAGTGTATTCACCCAGCTAAGGCTAACTCTAATACCAGGAGGTTGGGGCTTAAAGCTGTGAGAAGGAGGGAAGGAAAGGAGTCTGAATTTATTCTAATTGTGGGTGTGTTTTCAAGGGCAGTGGAGGGTAGAAAATAAAGGGATGAATCTGGGAAAGCTTCTGGGAGGCACATAGTACTACTCACTATTGGAGAACTGTTGTGGTTATTTTATTAACAAGGCAAATAAGGCTCTTTAAGGCCTGGGAGGGAACAGCATAGGGTCCTGAGGACATGGCTGAGAGGAGGGGGCTCCTGCTTTTCCCCAGTAAAGACTCAAGTGGGTAGAATGATCTGGGTAGAGGGTCATCTTCTTCCTCTTCTCCATGCCAGGTGGACCCTTTCTCTGCCTCCATCATCCTGTTTGTGGGCCGAGCCTGGGATGCCATCACGGACCCCCTTGTGGGCTTCTGCATTAGCAAATCCTCCTGGACCCGCTTGGGCCGCCTCATGCCCTGGTGAGTGGAAGAGGCTCTCTTCGAGGTTGCAAAAAGTGGGACTTCTGGCCAGGCATGTCTGTTCTTTGTTTCTCTATCTCCCTGGAGGAGTGAGAAGAAGGAATGACGCAGAACCCCAAGCGTGTCAAAACCCCAGCTCAGGCCCAGGCCCTGGCATTGGGCACCCAGCCAACTCACTCTCAGCTTGGCCCCAGGGCTGGGCTGGGCCCCTTCCCCTGGCGTGGCCTCCTCTCCATGGTGAAGCTGGTACTCTCACTACTCCTACTTTCTCGAGTGTCAGAGGTACTGTTGCATAGCGGATGAAAAGGTTGCACTCTGGCTCATATTATCTCTGAACCTCAAGTTTCTTCATCTGTAAAATGGGGATAAAATTTATGTTGGAGTGGGGCGGTGCAATGGTGGCTCAGTGGCAGAATTCTCGCCTGCCATGCTGGAGACCTGGGTTTGATTCCCAGTGCCTGCCCATGCAAAAAAAAAAAAAAAAAAAAAAA
>PVIY010061429.1:0-11244 GCA_004026745.1 Myrmecophaga tridactyla | reverse complement strand
TGCCTGCTGAGCCACCGTGGCCCTCCAGCAGTTTTTTGAAAATGAAAATTATCCTGCAATATACGTGGATATAAAAGATCCAATCACAGCCAAAATCATCTAGAAGAAGGCATTTTGGACTTTAAAAGTTAGATAGCAAGCCTAACTATAATGCTATAATAATTAAGAGAGTGGTAAGTATAAAAGAATAGATAAATACAAAGGAGTATTATATGACCATAAGAAAGAATGAAGTTGGGTGGCCACGGTGGCTCAGCAGGCAGACTTCTCGCCTGCCATGCTGGAGACCCGGGTTCGATTCCTCATGGCTGCCCATGCAAAAAAAAAAAAAAACCTGAGGAATAAACCTAATAAAAGATTCCCAAAACCTCTGCTGGGAAATACAGATAATATTTCTTACAGAAATTAAAGAAGACCTAGAGAAATTAGAAATATATCATGTCAGTGGATGAGAACACACGATCTATGGATTCAATGCAATTTCAATAAAAATTCCAGCAGTTTTTTGAAAATGAAAATTATCACGCAATATACATCGATTTAAAAGATGCAAGAACAGCCAAAACCATCTAGAAGAAGGCATTTCCGGACTTTAAAAGTCAGATAGCATGTCTAACTATAATGCTATAATAATTAAGAGAGTGTTAAGTATACAGGAATAGATAAATACAAAGGAGTATTATTTGACCGTAAGAAAGAATGAAGTTGGCTGGGCCATGGTGGCTCAGCAGGCAGAGTTCTCGCCTGTTTAACATGCTGGCTACCCATGTTAAAAAAAAGAAAAAAAAAAAAAAGAAAGAAAGAAAGAATGAAGTTATGCTGCAATGTGGAGCAACCTTCAAAGCATGCTTAAAAATGCTCAAAATAGGCAAGGTACATAAAGACAAATATTATATGATATCACATAAGAGATATATCATGAAATAGCAAATTTGCAGAGATAGAAAGTAGTTTAGAGATTACTGGGGAGTGGGGAAGGGTGAGTGTTTGTAAAAATAAAAGTAAATCTTAAATATTGTTGCATTAGGGCCTTTACATGCATAAAACCAATCCTTCTGTATTAAGGAAAACCTAAATTCCAAGCAGTAAAAACCCTTCAGATAAATAGTCATTGTTCTTCTGTGGCTTTTCAGAAATAGAGCAAGAACTACTAGGCAGATAGTAATAATGCTATTAATAATTACTGCTACCATCATTGACATAATTTAATTTTGAAAGATGGGATATCTTCTGTATCCTTCCTTCAGAATAGAAAGCTTGATCATAGGAGTTTAAAGAGAAGCCATTTTCTCATCCTTTATTAACATCCTTTATTCCTTAGTTTTTAACAACCACTGACCCAATTCTACAGTGTGTGTAGGGACTGCATATGCAACACTGAAGATTAGCAAATAGAAAGGAAAACCCTTGGACAATAATAAACTGGAAATAAAAGGGGAAGAATAGACAAGTAGATTAGTGAAACAAATAGTCCACAAAACACACTTACACATATATGGTAACCTCATTTACAACAAAGCTGCCACTGCAGTGCTCAGGGGGAAGATTAATCCTTGAAATATGTGAAACTGGACTAATTGGATATCTGGCAATGTATCGAAAAAAATTAACTTGAGCCCCTAACTTACAACATACACAAAAATTACTCTCAGAAGTTAAAGCATCAAGAAAATAATGTATGAGTATATCTACATGACCTTGAGTATAGATGAAGATATCTGAAACAGGAAACAAAAACACTAACAATGAAGGAAAAAATTATACTTTGGACTTTATTAAAAATGAGGACTACTATTCACCAAATGACACCTTAAGAGAGTGAGAAGATAAGCCAAAGAATGGGAGAAAGATACTTGCAATATATAGATCCAATAAATGCCTAATGTACAAAATATTATACCTCCTAAAATCAAGAACAATAGACACACAATGAAAAATTGGCAAAATATTTGAACACAAACTTCACAAAATAGGACATCCTTTGGACCAATAAACAAATAAAAAGCTGCTCAATCTCAGTCACCTGGGATATGCAAATTAACATTCCAATATATGCATTTTCTATAACCCAGCAATTCTACCTGTTTTAGTTTTCTATTCCTGCATAACAAATTACCACAAACTTCGTGGCTTAAAACACTGCCCATCTGTTAGCTCACAGTTCTGTAATTCAGGATCCATGCAAGGCACAACTGGTTTCTGTGCTCAGTGTTTCACAGGGCTGAATCAGGTATCAGCAAGTTTTGTATTTCTTTGTGAGCCTCTGAGGAATCCATTTCCAAACTCACTCAGGTTATTGGCGGAATTCATTTCTACTCTCACCTACTACAGACCACATGCAGACCTTGACATATTGGCCCTTCCATTTTCCTTTCCATTTTCCCAGTCTTTTTTTTAGGGAGGGCCCATGTCTTTTTAAGGGCTCACTCCCCCAAAGTTAAATTTTTTATTGAAGGTCAACTGATTTGGGACCTTAGTATAAACTCCCTTCCCATTTGTGTTACAGAGTTACATCAGTGATATAATCTCACCATATCCACAGGCTCTTCTTACACTGAAAGGTAAAGGATTATACCAGGTTGAGGGTCATTAGGGTCAGCTTAGAATTCCGCCTACCAGATCTGCCCTGTGGCCCACAATAGTCCAAGTCTGTCTCATATACAAAATACATTCACCATATCCCACAGTTTCTAAAATTCTTATGCCTATTACAGCATCAGCTCAATTCCAAAAGCGCATCTAAATCTGATCAGCTCAACTCCAAAAGCTCATCATCGAAGTGACCTGAGTCAGCCATGGATGACGTTCCTGGGTATAATCTATATAACAAGTTTCGCCTTCCTATGGGTTTCTGGCAACATGTTCCCACCTCCTTCTGAGCCCTCACTGTCAGAAACTCCCAAGTCCAGATTTTGACTCAAAGTCTATTAATGGTGATTTTGACTTTCTCTAGGCAATTTATAATTTCTCTAAAGTCATTTATTGCTTGGGAGTTACACCAGCTAAGATTTTAAAGTCCAGATTCCTATTAACAGTCTGCTCAAGACAATCTAGGTTTGTCGACCATGCTCCCCAAATTTTGCTAGTCTCTTCCTGCTGCCTTGGTCATATATTCTTTTTTATATTCTTTTTCATTATGTGTTTTGGTTTCCACATAACTGCAGGTGACACTTTTGATAAGGTTACTGCCGTAACATAAGAGTTTCCGATAGCACAATCCTCACTTCTTTCTGAACCCTTACCAGCAGTATCCTTTAAATCAAGATTTCTATAGTCTGACCAAGCCTCAAAATTCTTCTGCCCTCTGCCCACTACCCATTTCCAAAGCCACTTCCACAGTTTTAGGTATATTTGCAATTACAGCACCACACATCTCAAATTTTTAGATTTACAGGAAGCTAAATCCTATTGCTGTGGCACAAAGTACCATGCACTTTGCATTTTCAAACAACACCCATTTATTTTCTCACAGATCTATGGTTCAGAAATCTTACTTCCCTGCTCAAGGTCTCACTGGGAGAAATAAAAGTGGTGGTCTGGCTGTGTTCTGTTCTGTAGGCTCTATAGAATCACTGTCAAACTCATCCAGGTTGTTAGCAGAATTTAGTTGGCCCCAGCCATAGGACTGAGGTCCCTACACTCTTATTGGTTGACAGCAGGGGCCACACTCAGCTCCTAGAAGCTGTCATTCTAGGTGACACCCACCCACCCCCACATGCTCTCTCATGCTTCAAATCTCACTGTCAGGAAGGACCTAGGCCCTTTTAAGGTGTCACCTGATTAGGTCTGGCCACCCAGAATAACTTCCTTATGTTAAGGTCAACTGATTTGTTTCCTTAATAACCATCTGCGAAATCCTTTTTGCCATATCATGTAACACAATGATGGGAGTGATATCTCCTTATATTTACAAGTTCCACCCACACCCAATGGAAGAGGATTATATACAAAGACAGGGGTCATTTGGGGTCATCAAAGAATTCTATGTACCATATCATCCAAAGACATAGCCAACACAAATGTATGAAGTTGTTCTCCAAAAGAGATGAATAAGTATACTGTTCACAGCAGTATTACTTGAAAATATTCATAAACTTGAAACGATCTAAATGTTTAACAACAATTGGATGAATAAAGTGTGGTATATTTATGCAATCGAATGTTATATAGCAATGAAACAAACAACCCAGCATTCAGCAACATGGATGGATCTCAAAGTCATAGTTTTGAAAAAAAGAAGCCAGTCATAAGAAGTATATGATATATAATTCTGTATAAAGTTTAAAAACAGGCAAAATTAATCTATAGTGATACAGGTCGGGAAACCCATTAACTTTCAGCGGTAATGACTAGTTAGGGGCCTGATACAGGCTTCTGCGGTGCCAGTAATGTTTTATAACTTGGTTTTGGTGGTGGTTACATGCATCTGTTCACTTTATAAAATGTCATCAGTTGTTATCCCCTATGATTTGTGCATTCTTCTCTTTGTATGTTCTACGTCAATAAAAAAATAGTCTAACAAAAAAAAGCAAAACTGAAAAGAGGTAAGAGGAGTTGACAGAAAAATACTTCAGACTCACAGTCCCTTATAGGTAAGTCTAAATTCCTATATACTTTGAAAACCTCCCCTGAAACTGCATAAGGCCATTTGTAATCTTTATATATCCTTCTTGGTGAATATTTATGTTTCATTGCAAAAACATTGGTCTATTAGATTCAATGGTGCTACTTCAGATGCTGCGATGGTTTGTATGTAATATATGGTATATGAATTCTGAAACATTGGTCCCAAGAGGATCAAATAAGGGATGGGAATGTGTAATAGTAGAGGATTATAATATAATTTTGTCAGGTGTGGACAAATCAAGTGGCAAGGACTAAGAAAGTTTATCAGAGAGTGATTGAATTTATTGTGTTCTTTGTTCAGCATTTCAGATAATCATAGATTTTTCTCCTTTGACATATGGATACGATGGATTATTAAATATTAAAACATTTTCTAATATTACATCATCCTCTCAAGCCTAGGGTAACTACTGGGATATGCTTGATTTTATATATGATTGAATTTTATTCATATAAATTTTATTGATAAAAATTAAATCTGAAAAAAATTAAATCTGTATTCATAAATGAGATAGAGCCATATTTGTGTGTGTGTATGTGTATAATGTTCTGTCCTTTTCAGGGTTTTGAATCAGGGTTTAGACTAACTTCATACATTTGGAGGATTTTTATCTTTGGTTTTTAGCTTCTAAATTACTTTTTTATGGCTTAGGAATTTGATTCCTTAAAAGAATTGGACTGTTGTGTTCCACTCTCCAATTTTTGTCAGTAATTTTTGTTCCAAATCATAGTGGAAAAAGTACACCATTTCCTGATAAAAGGGTATCAGAAACATGAGTTCGAGATGAGGCATAACAGATGCTGATTATCACACAGACTTGGGAGACTGTCCCTTTTCCATCACTTAACTTTGCGTATGATTTCAGCAAATTATTTAATATTTTTGAGCCCTAGTTTTTTTCTCCTGAAAAATTGGAATATATTCCCTTCTCTAGCATCATTACCATTAAGATTTAGCAAAGTACAATTTTCACATGATTATTCCAGTTAATGTACAAATCTGCTGTGATCACGAGTACATGTGTGTTAATTTACAGTCACAATGGCATCAACACATAAGAGGTAACAACTATTGTAGGAATTGTATCTCTTTTGGATCATTTATTTAATTTCTTGAAATTAATCTTAGAAATTTTCTGTATTTTTCCATGTAAAATTTCTACAGATTATTTCTACGTGAAATGCATCACCTATTCTTTAATTTTCCCCAAACAACAGACATACGTGATTTTAAAAGTTAAGTAGTAATACTAGACCTCAATAAAAACAGAACCACTTGATTCTAAATCCATCCTCATCCCACCACCAGGATGCCTGATTCTCTAAGACGACTATTCTCAACTCTTTTCGGTTTCTTAAATTATAAGCTTATACTGATGGTGGCATATTGCAAAAAATGGTCACAAACGAGACTTCTGCTTTCAGTTCTCACACTTAAAGAGGTTGGAAATCATCACTTCCATCCACAAGAAAACCTTTACAAACTGAATCGATAGCTATTTTTAGACCCATAGGGAACCAAAGTTGCAGAGCAAACCACCACCCAGAACGTTTGAGAGAGATCTGGTTACCTGAAACAGACGGTCCTGGAGTCGTAAACAGGTAGGCGCACTTAAACAGTAAATTTGTTGAATTGCTTGAGGCTGAGTGTGGACTACCATAAGAGTGATAAAATCCTGGGGCCTCGGTCTTGGGGAGCTCCCACAAGTTTGTGGGCTTTATCTCCAGGAAAATATTCCCTTATCCAGGCAGTGCAGGTTGATGCCGTAATCCCCAGGTTCAGAGCTGGATGCGTGGATAATCTGCGTGCTGCAGCGTTGGATGCGTGTTGGATCTGTACCTGATGATGTTCTCCAAGGCCTGGAGGAGCCGGTAGCACCGGGCTTTAAGAGGTAGCATCGGTGCTGCTTCTCACACAGCCTGCGTCTGCAGGGGCCCGGATCTCAAATTGGACTACATCACAGCAGAATGCCAGTTTGTGATGCATCGGGCCTAGGTACTTGAAAGTGTCCAGCAGGAGCGTGAAGGCTCCCTGGAAGCTAAGACCTAGCCACTTTAGAAATGTCTCCCAGCACCCCCGCTGCACGCCCAGGTCCATCGCATTGGGGAATACGGCAGGCGATAGTGGGTCTCGGCGGCGCAGATAACTGTATTTTCCGGGGCCGCCTTCCTAGCCCACCGGATCCTTTCAGAAGTGTTTTTTGCAGCGTCCAGGCTCCTGATTCTGGGGCTTGGACAGAAGACCGCTTTCGCAGCTGGTACCCATGACCAAGGGGAATGCACTGGCTTCTGTGTGTAGGGGGAAGGAAGCTGGGGGCAGGGATCCCTGGGCCGCTTTTGGCTGAGTGGTTGGGCGGCAGTTCTCTTCCACCTCCTGCCCGCTGCTTCTGGAGCCATTTTGTGCTCAAACCTGGCCAAGTCCTACCCCCTGCAGCGCACTGGGGGTGGGGTTGGGGGTGGGGGCTTCAGTTCTGGGAACTTATTGGGCCTCCTCCTTGCACTAGCAAGATGGGACACTTGTTGAGAACAAGTGAGGCCAAGAGATCCTTCCCCTGACCCTAAAAAAACAGCTTTGCTTGCATGACTGGTTGGCGAACTGTCAACAGCTCTTTCTCCTAAGGAATTTTTTTTACATTGTCCATACACAACTGGAGATTGCCTGTACTGCTGTCCTTGCGTGTGTTAGCATCACATATCTAAGGTTTCCAAGCTCATTTCGTTACATACCCACTCTGTGACCGTGGAGATGGAACTTAAATGGTCATACATAAAATAGAGAATAACATATATATTGCATATATTTATATATATATATATATATATTTTTTTTTTTTTTTGCATGGGCAGGCACCGGGAATCGAACCCGGGTCTCTGGCATGGCAGGAAAGAATTCTGCCACTGAGCCACTGTCGCACCACCCTAGAGAATAATCTTTTATATTCTCAATGTAGTGGGGAATAAATGCAAAAACATATTTGAAATATTTAGCGGTAGCACGAGGCTATTAAGAGGAAGTGTTGGTGCTGCTTCTCACAGAGCCTGAGTCTCCAGGGGCCCAAATCTCAAATTGGAATAGACTGCAGCAGCATGCCCCTGTGCTGCACCAGGCCTGGGTATTTGAAGGTGTCCAGTAGGAAAGGAATTAGACTTAGAACATGTATATTATTTTGCAATAATTTGTTAACTTTTAAAAATTGTCTTTGCTTTTTTTTAGCATGGGCAGGCACCAGGAAACAAACCCGGGTCTCTCTCCTAGCAGGCGAAAACTCTTCCTGCTGAGACACTGTGGCCAGCCCTGCATTTATTTTTATAGTTTTCTTCTATGTCAAGATTCAGGGAGTGTTCTTGTCTTCAAGGATCTCATGGTCTGTTGTGGGAGGCAGAGACACAAATAGTCAAATTCCATCAAGATGCAGAATTAGAAATCTTTTTGGAGTATGTAAGAATGCAAATGAGGGACACAGAGGAAGAAGCTGTAGGCTGGGAAGGACTGGAGATGAATGGCCAAAGTAACAGGAAACCCAAGACAGCCATTTCCTTGTGATTGTGAAGGAATTTAATATTTCTACTGATATTTGGATTCACATTCTTGATTCTGTCAGTGTAACAACCCTAAGCCTTTCACCTATAAAATGATAGTCTCTCGGTAGGGAGTCGGGGGTGGGTGCTGAACTGCAGCCAGAAGGATGGGTAGGCAAGAAAGGTTTCTCTCAGGTAGGATTATAAGGTAGATGCTGTTATCATTCTCAATTTACAGACAATGTAGTTGAGAGTTAGAGAGGCTATGTATATTGTTAGGGACACACAGTAACTCAGGAGTGGGTCCAGTTTTCAACCCTGGGTCTGTCTGACTCCAGTGCCCCATGCAATTTACTTCATCCTCAGCTCACCTTTATGACAATATCATCTGTTTTAACTCACAGCTACCAGCTGTACCTTCCCAGGCTTTTCTTGCCTCTAATTTGTTAAAAATTTGCTAAATACAGTGAAGAGGGTGGGCCACGGTGGCTCAGCAGGCAGAGTTCTCGCCTGCCATGCCGGGACCTGGGTTCGATTCCCGGTGCATGCCCAAACAAAAAAAAAAAAAAAAGAAAAAAAAATACAGTGAAGAAACTTATTGGCTGATTTGTTCCAAGGAAAAATCGCCAAATACTGAAACTTTATTAGAAAGAGTGACTTATGAGGCAGGATCAGAATTGGAACCCCAGTGTGTCTTAGCTGGTACCAAAGTCAGCATGGTTTCCACTCCATATGTGAATGCATAATACACAATCTTTCTTCATTTTCTTCTCTTCAGTGAGGCTGACAATTCGCCAGGATTAGGGGAGGTTTTTGTTTAGAGTTGAATTTTAGAATGATAAATAAATTGATATTTTAACCCTAAGAAACTATTGTTCCTAATTCAGCTACACTTCATTTAGTTTCTTTCAAAATGCATAAATTTTCTCTATTTATCTATTACTTACCCAGATGAACTTGGTCATTGTATTTAACTCCTGAGTTGCATTTTCCTCATATAAAAAGTCAGATATTGTCATTGATCTTCACAGTGATCCTGAGAAGAATAAATGAGATAAAATAAGTAAAATGTCTGGCACGTGACAATAATAGTAATAACAATTATCATTTACTCAGCTACTGTATACTTTTGTTTAAATAGTTTCTTTTTTTTTTTTTTACACGCACAGGCACCGGGAATCGAACCCTGGTCTCTGGCATGGTAGGCGAGAATTCTGCCTGCTGAACCACTCTAAATATTTTTATTATATAATATAACATATATACAAAGCAAAGAAAGAAAAAAGTAATAGTTTTCAAAGCACTCTTCAACAAGTTACAGGACAGATCCCAGAGTTTATCATGGGCTACCACATGATCCTCTCAGATTTTTCCTTCTAATTGCTCCAGAATATAGGAGGATAGAAGGCATAAATACTTTTTTATCATCAAAATTGACTTCATTTTCTTTTTTGTGAAAAATAACATTTATACAAAACAGCAATAAATTTCAAAGCACAGCACCACAATTAGTAGTAGAAAATATTTCAGAGTTTGGCGTGGGTTACAATCCCACAATTTTAGGTTTTATCTTCTAGCTGCTCTAAGACACTGGAGAATAAAAGAGATATCAATTTAATGATTCACCAATCATTCATTTGTTAAATCCTATCTTCTCTGTATAACTCCACCATCACCTTGATTTTTGTATCCCTCTCTTTAGGGGTGTTAGGGCTATGGCCATTGTAGCTTTTTCATGTGGGAAGAGTCTGTCAATAATATGGGATACGGAGGTGGAACTAGCTGATGTTCTGGAGAGGCTGGGCTAGGTTTCGGAACTTATGTGGACCAGGGACCCACCTGGAGGTTGTAGGTTTCTGGAAACTTACTCCAGTGCATGAAATCCTTGTGGAATCTTATATACTGCCCTAGGTGTTCTTTAGGATTGGCTGGAATGGTCCTCGTTGGGGTTTCGCAGGTTATGATAGGTAGCAGTGTCTAACTGAAGCTTGCATAAGAGCAGCCTCCAGAGTAGCCTCTCGACTCTATTTGAACTCTCTCTGCCACTGATACTTTATTAGTTACATTTCTTTTCCTCCTTTTGGTCAGGAGAGAATTGTTTGTTTATCCTATGGTGCCAGGGTTGAACTCATCCCTGGGAGTCATCTCCCATGCCGCCAGGGAGATTTTCACCCCTGGATGTCATGTCCCAAGTAGGGCGTGAGGCCAATGATTTAACTTGCAGAGTTGGGCTTAGAGAGAGTGAGGCCACATCTGAGGAGCAAAAGAGGTCCTCCAGAAGTAACTCTTAGGCATGCCTATAGGTAGTCTAAGATTCTCCACTACCTACATGAACTTCACAAGAGTAAGCCTCAAGATCAAGAGCTTGGCCTATTGATTTAGGTGTCCCTAATGTTTGACACAGTGTCAGGGGATTCCCTGATGGTATCCTTTAATAGTTCCAAATTCTTTCTCCCATCTCTCAAGGAACTTTGCCAATACTTTTCTTTAAATTTTTTATTAATTAAAAAAAATTACAAGAAAGAAACACAAACATTCTTAATATATGCTCATTCCGTTCTACATATATAATCAGTAATTTACAAAATCATCACATAGTTGCATATTCATCATCATGATCATTTCTTAGAACATTTGCATCAATTCAGAAAACGACATAAGAAGACAACAGAAAAATAAAACGAAACAGAAAAAAAAATTTTATATACCATACCCCTTATCCCTCCCTTTCATTGATCACTGGCATTTCAAACTAAATTTATTCTAACATTTGTTCCCCCTATTATTTATTTATTTATTTATTTATTTATTTTTTAATGCATGGGCAGGCACCGGGAATCGAACCCGGGTCCTCCGGCATGGCAGGCGAGCATTCTTGCCTGCTGAGCCACCGTGGCCTGCCCCTATTATTTATTTTTATTCCATATGTTCTACTCGTCTGTTGACAAGGTAGATAAAAGGAGCATCAGACACAAGGTTTTCACAATCACACAGTCACATTGTGAAAGCTATATCATTATACAATCATCTTCAAGAAACATGGCTACTGGAACACAGCTCTACATTTTCAGGCAGTTCCCTCCAGCCTCTCCATTACAT
>PVIY010061428.1:0-11245 GCA_004026745.1 Myrmecophaga tridactyla | reverse complement strand
TGGTGCTGTGCTGCCCGGGGCCCCTGACATGCAGAGCACAGAGGAGTTAATCTGGTCAAGCCCCCCGAAGTGCTTTTGGGCCCAGAGTGAGCAGTCAGCCTGCCGTCTTGTGGGGCCCCATGCCCAGCATGCACCTCAGGAGCTCCATGGTTCCGGGTCCCCGAAGTGTCCATGGGCAGCTGCTTCTGCACTGCTTTGGCTCCCAAAAGTGACCAAAGGCTAAACACGGGACTGACTGCAGGGCCCAGGAGGGAGGCCCAGTGCCCCCCGGCGTCCCCCATTCACACGGGCTTAACGGAGGGGTCAAGCCCCTGATGTGGCCAGGCCTCCCACGTGAGGCCCCCGCCTGCTGCCAGCCTCCTCACCAAGGGATCTGTCTCCTGTGAAAGGAGAGAAAAATATCCACACGCTATTGTTAAAAAGCCCTCTAAGGTTCGTTACTCCTCAGTGGGCCTCGGGGGTGCTGGAAGGTGCCTAGGTTCCCCTGACACACCCGCCTGCCCACAGGCCCCCGCAGGGCTCGCCTTCCTCAGGGGAGGACATGGCCCCAGCCTCCCAGCCCTGACGGCCCCACTGGGCACTGCCCCGGGGGTTTGGGCTTATCTCCCCATACCCCAGTTTTATCACATCTGTGAGGACCCAAGACAACGGGTCCTCACAGATGTGATTTGGGTGGTTCAGCACTTCCCACAGTCCCACTAGGGCAGGTGCGGTCTTTGCGATCGGCTTTTTTGCTCTCGGTTCTGCACCCGGAGCGTTTGCTAGTCTCCCAGTTGCCCTGCTGACCTGGCATACACCATCCCAGCATGCAAACCCTCTTGGGCTGCTCGTCCCTGCAGAGGCACGAGCTGGCCTCTGTCCTCACTGAGACAGGAGACACGGCACACACGACTCTCCACCGCCGTGGAGAACGCCGGTATAGCCCCTGGGCAGCTCCTGAGAGCAGACGAAGCACCAGGCACCGTGCTCAGATGGCACCGAGCCCACTGCAGGGGTGGCCGCACTTGGGCTTCCTCCAGCCCGGCTGCGGCAGTGCCGACAGGCTCCACCTTCCCAAAATGGCCCCGCGGCATGACGGGGACAGAGCACCCGGCTTCCAGGCGAGCTCCAGGAGTGTCTTTCCCCACCAAGGCACCTCTGAATCTGAAGTGGCTCTTGTAAGAAGCGTGGTGGCACTTCTTCAGCTTTCTGGAAAGACCTAGGCCCCCCTTCCTACGCTGGCTGGCACTGTGCAGTTCCGAAGGGGGGCCTTCACTTGTCCAGGAACCCCAGAGGGCACCTGCTCACCCCCTGGAGACTTTGCTTCCTGCATCGCAGCCCCCAATGTCTTGCTGCCTGGGCGGTGAGGAGCAAGGGGGCCGCCAAGCATCCGAGGACACATCAGGTCCTGGGTGGCACATCTGGGCATGCCCCTGAATCACCAGGAAGGAGGCCCTGCCCTGCCCTGGCATCCTCCTCTCACCCAGATTGGCCCTGTCCATTTTAAACTTCTGGGGGGCCATGGGGGGGTGGCAGGGATGTCCCACTTGACCAGACCCTAGAGAAGGCGGCAGGCGGTAAGTGGCCGCTCTCTACTTGGTGCATGGAGTTTTGAGGGATCTTTCTCGAGATCACTTTCGATTCTGTTTGAGGCCTAAACAAGGACACAGGAGCACTCATGGCAGACCCTGAGTGCGAAGGACAAAGAGGTCACATGCGCCCAGGCCGGGCACACCGACTGGCGAGGAGACCTGCTTGGCTGGACAAATAGACGTTCCAACCAGACAGTGGGGTGTGAGAAGTGGGATGAGACTTTCGGGCCCAAGGCCTGTGCCCTTTGACATCCTTTCCGCCATGCTGCCCTTCCTCACTGACCGGAGGGCAGGCATGCCACCCAGCATGCACCTGGGCAGGGGGCAGGACCCTCGGCAGTCGGGGGCACAGGGATGGTGGGTCGGTTCCCTGCGGCCACTGCTCAGCTGGGCCTATCGTTTGTGTCTCTGGCTGTGCCCACCTCATATGGCAGGCTGAGGAGCTTGTGGCATTTACTGCATGACCCATCACAGAGAAGCGGACTCCTTCTGCCTCCCAGAACCGTTTCTCTTTAGCTTCTAGAAGCAGCACCCGGGGTGCTTGGCTTCTGGGAGCATCGGCCGGTCAACAGAGGGCCTGAGTGAGCTTCTCCTCCCTGCCTGGGGACGGGGTTCTGGGGCTCAGACACGACGCAGCTCTGTGGGTAATGTGTGCCTTGTGTGGTGAGAGGCACATTGAGAGAAAGGCACAGAGACAGACCATTTACTTCTAACAGTGATGAAAGCAGGAAGGGAGCCTGCAGTGCAGGAAAGGGCACCTGCCTCTGCAAAGCCTTCTCCTTTCAGCTGCTTAAGGTCTATGTGGTAACTGAAAGCTCTGTCTGATGCACTCTTCTCTGCATGCATTTCACTGAAAACACAGCCTCTGGGTCCACAGCGACCGGCAGCTTTCAAAGCTATGCGCCTGCTCACCTCCGGAGGCACCCCAGCCGAGCAGCTGCCAGCCCTGCCCTCCTGGAGCCAGCTGAACAAAGCAACCCGAAGCAGGGCAAAGGGTACTCCTGTGGGGGCTGCGGGCGGCCATGCCTACGCCCTGTGCGCTGCGGCGCATTGTGCGGCCATGGGCAGGGCAGAGCTGATGCCGTGGCTGCGATGGGAAGGCCCACCCAGGCTTGTCTAGGGTTGTGGACCAGCAGGGGTCCAGGAGGGGCAGCGGGGAGGTAAAGGGGTAAGCCACAGACACCGGGGCACAGGGTACCAGAGCCCCCAGATCCAGGGGTGCTGCTTGCCCATGGCCCCCGGGCTGGCCCAGCCTTGTGGGGAGCAGGCCCAGCTCTGGCCCTGCCTCTGCACACCCATCTCCAGGAGCAGCGCCAACAAGGAAGTGTGCATCCTGGCTGTAGGGACCAGGGCCCAAGCACCCCGAGACCTCAGTATGGCCCCCCAGACACCTCATCATCTGTGGAGCAACGGTGGGTTCAGGAGCAGGGAGCCCGCTGTTTGGGGGCCCCACAAAGGGGAAGAGGAGCTCACGCGGACTTTTGGGTGAGCAGGTCAGAACAGTCACCCAACAGCCCAGGCTGCATGCAGAGAACTTCCCAGACAAGCGACCTGGGGCTGAGGGCGGCTTTATCTCCTCAAGAGCAGGGTCTTCTCGTCACCCGCCTCCCTCCAATTTGGGGAGCAAAAGTGCAAGTTTTAATCGTTAAACAAAATCAAAATGAAAGACAAAACCCATGTGGCCCCTACATGTACACACAGTGTGAACAGCTATCAAAGGAAACACGCTAGCCCCTTCCTATGGAACTACCAAGAGAAGAGACTACTTTTTTTCAAATCAGGAAGTTTTAAAAGCAACTGACCCCATGTAGCCCACGTCTGGCTAGATACAAGCTCTCTGCCCGAGGGCAGGTCGGGCGGCCCAGCGCACAGAGCCCATGTGCCGTGGGGCCTCGGGGCACAGGACGCACGTTCCCCGCCAGGCGCCCCTCCCTGCAGAGCGTGTGGCCACTGCGCCAAACAGCAGAGGGCTGTGCCCACTGGCTCTCATATGCTGAAAGTCAATGAATCTTTAAATGAAGAAACGCAAGTAGCACCTGGCCTTGGGGTCAGGAAGAGCCCCGAGAGCCACGACGGTCCTAGGTCGGCACCACCGCATGGAGCCCCTGAGCTGACCATGAGGGCAGGAGGGCGCCAAGCTCTTCGCTGTGCCGGGAGCCGTAGGCAGCCATGCCCAGGACCCGGCCCCAGCAGCTGCTGCTCCGAGGCGCCACGTGGCTGAGACGGCTGCCTGGGTTCCCACTCACAATTCAGAAGTGTCTATTTTAGGTCATTCACATGCTAGAAAATGCAGAGCTGGCAGTTCTGACGTGAGGCCAGTGGTCATGGCTTGGCCTGGACATTCCCAGGACTTGAGTGCAGCCAGAGCCTGCCCTGGGGAAAGGCAGCCACGCACCCCCATGCCCAGACCCGGGAGGGGCCCGGTGCCCAGAGCTCAAGGCAGAGCTGTCACCTCTGCAGCAGCGACAGACATGACATGAATTAAACAACTGAGTTTAAACATGCAGAAGTTTCCTTCTCAGACTGAGAAACAGGACTATGCGCTGTTGTAAGGAAAGTGCTTGGTTCTTAAGCAAACTCTACCTGGGTCTTGACGTATCCAACTGACGCACCAAAGGGGCAAGTGAAGGTGGCCAAAGCACAGGCAGGACGTCCTGTGGCGCGGTGCAAGTTCCGGCTGCGGCATGAGCCTCACTGCCTTGTGCAGACCTGACCCCGGGGATCCAGGGCTGGTGGGTGGCTCTGCAGGCACATTCACCAATTTTTCATGCCCATCCCTCTAAATGTGACCCTGCTGTGAGCTTTCATCCCCTGACAACTTCACGCTGGAGAACAAGCAGGCCCCCGATGGCGTGAAATCGCAGACAAAGGCCGAGGGGATGGGCGGAGGGCAGCAGGTTCAGGCCTGGCTGCACCACACAGGGGCCTAGAGCAGATGTGCGTGGGACCCGATTCCTGAACTCAAAGGAAAAGCTGTAAAAGAAATGGGCCTTAAAATTGCCGTCCTCAGTGGTTCAGAATGAAAGTGCCCAGGAGGCGGCAGGCCCGTCAGGGATAAATCTCAGCAGAGTCCGTGTGGCACCGGGAAGTCCCAGCGCTCTCCTGTCCACACGCCCCAGCACGTGGCTCGAACCCGACTCAGAAGCTGAGGACCTCGCAGCTGCTTACAAAATGGCTCTGTCCATCAGCATGAGTGCAGTGTGGCTGCTGGCTTTGCTCATTTATGGAAACCTGTGCCACTATCCGCAATGTCTCCTGAAACGTAGGGAATAAAACGAGAGCAAATCTGTGCCCTGGAAACTGCCCGGCAGCCTGCAAGGGGCGCGGGGGCCCCTCACTGTGCACGTGCTAGACTGAAAGGAGAGGATCCACCCAGGGGCTCCACAGAGGGCAACAGGCACGGGCCTCTGAGAGCCAGAGCCGCCAGGACGAAGGCTGTCCATGGCACCCAGTACGAGCACACAGGACGGGCCCCTGTACCCTTCCCATACCCCCAGCTTCCAGGCAGTTCCCGGCTGCTTGCAGAGCAGGGTGGGTGACCGGGAGGCCCGCGTCAACCGTCTCCCGCCCTTCTGAAAGCTGCCTGGTCTCCGCGCACAAATGAGCGGCAGCGCAGGGTTCGGGGGTCGTCTCCCTGCAGCCACAGCCCTGGGCCTCACACCCCTCTCCTCCTTGCCTGGCCAGCCCTCACCCAGCACTGCTCAGGCCGTGCGGGCGGACTTGGCACCCTCTCGCTGTTGCCCAGTCTGGAAACTGGGGCTGCTGACGGGGCTAACAGGCTGTAGTTTAATCACATCAGCTACTGGGTTAAAACGAGCACCCGAGCACCCAGTCACCGACGCTCATTCTGGGTGCAGTGCCTCTGGAAGCGCATGTGGAGTCCTGGCCCTGTGCTGGGACAGGGGCCACGGGGAGGGGGACGGCACTGCGTCGGCCCAACAGGGACTGCATGGATGGTGCCACATCCACCCAACGGGAACTGCACAGAGGTGGACGGCGCTGCATCCCTGACTTATACCTGAAATCCTGAGGTTTCCTTGCTCCGCCCTCCTCCCCAGGACACTGCTGCGATATCAAAGGAACCTGATGTTCATGCAGTAAATGCTGGGACCTGAGCTTCAGAAAACACGAGATGGCTTTCCTGAAAAACTGACCACAGGCCCGCCAGGCAAAAACTGACCTCTGCTGATTTTCTTAGCATCCTATAATTTTTGGTTAAACTCTAGCCATAAAAGTGTCTAAAAATAAAAAGGCCTACAAATGAAAGTTTAACATAACATTTCTCATGCAGCAGGGATTAAAGAAATGATTGGAAAGGATTTCGAAAAGATGCTTTACAAAGAAAGGCTTGAGTCCTCTACACGAGTTTTCCTTAAAACAAGTTATTGGAAAATCATTACCTTTTAAATTAAATTTTTTCAAATGACTCTAGAAAATAGAATTGACTCCAGAGAACAAAGATGATCTTGTGTGCTGTAAATACTTCTCCAGTAATGCTGACCATTGATATAAATCTGCGTTTCATATAGTACACTATCAAATCTACATAACGATCTTGCTGTGGAAGGGGTATTAGCGGAAACGGCAGTTACTGCCCTGGATTTGTTCTGTGTCGCCCAGAACTGCCACCAGGAACTAAGAAGCAGGCCCCAGGACCGCTGGAGCCCCTGACCCATCAGAGAACGCAGTGCTGGGCTGCGACGCTGCCACTGTGGAGCAGGAAGAACCCCAACAGCAAACTCTGCCCCATGGACCTCCAGCCCTCGGACTTGATGTGACTTTTGGGAGCACAGGCCCCGAGTGGGCATCGTCCCTGGTAACCACCATCCACAGACGTCCCTGCAGACACGTCCACGCAGCAGACTGGAGGTGCCAACGGCAGGCCCCTGTCCTGGTGGCTCCAAAACAGGTGCCCAGTGGTGGGTCTGTGGGACAGCTCCCGGCAGACAGCACCCTAGCGGACCCTCCATCAGTCCCAGTGCAGGGATGGGCACCCAGTGGTCGTGTTCTCCATGAGATGTGTGTGTCAGTGGTGGTCCCCTGGCGCCACGATCCGTGAGCTTCCCACAGGTGTGGGACGAGACCTGGACACCCGAGGTGATGGCTGCAAAGACGCTGGAGCGGAGAACGGCCAGCACATTCCAGCCCTGCTATCCACCACGCTGTTTGGAATAGAACCGGCATGGTGGCGTGGAATGGCCAGGGTCCCTGGGCTCCTGTGGCCTGGACTTCAGCGTCCTTCCCCATCACACACACATGCACGCCCAGGTGCTGCATTGGGCAAGTTCACTCTCAGGCCCCAGGCTGCCCCCAGCTGGAGCAAGTTGGGGGATCCGGGAGATGGGGGTGCAGCCCTGGCCAGAGGAAGGCCAAGGTGGAGGTCGGTTCTCACAGGCCAGCTCGGGTCACGCCCTGGCAATGTGTCCTCACAGCTCTGCGAAGCTGAGGCCGCTGCTGGCACCCAGCTGATGAGATGACAGTCCGGCACAGCCGGTGACTCCCAGACCCCACGGCCAGCACACCCTCTGCAGCACCAACTCAAGGGAAGGTGCCTCACTGGGGCCGGGGGAGAGGGCAGAGGCCCCACAGGGACTTCCCAAAGGGGCACGATGAGCCTGGCCCTGGCTGCACACACACGCACCAAAGCAGAGCCAGATCCAAGACTTTTGGCCAACCAGGATCCTCTCAAAGAAGCAAAACCACCACGAGGATTTCTGTGGGTTTCAGGGCAGGGAGGACACACAGACATAGGAAAGGAGGGTCATGAACTGACACTAACCAAAAGAACCAAGAGATGGGATGGGGCCCTTTCTGGGTTTCCACTGGAAATCAACCCAGGCTTGCAGGAGGGAGGCTGGAATGACCTGTCCTCAGTCTAGCCATCCACCTGCGGCTCCTCTCCTGGAGTCGGACCTGCTCTCCCTCAGAGCCCTTCCTGGCGCACCCCAGGCCCTGGAGGAGGGAAAGCTATTGGTGGCTGCCGAGAAGGGCCCCGACTCTGGGTCTGAAACGGCCTGCGTCAGCACGAGCAGGCCAGGGGGACAAAGGCCAGCTGTCCCCGAGCCTGAGGGGCGAGGACGCACAGTCCATGAAAAGCACCGTTATGAGGGGCTGGTTATGTCAGCGCCCAGGCGGCCTGCCCCCTCCTTGGTTCATATTGTCAACTGTTCATCTAGAACAACAACAGGCAATAAAGGTCCTTTCATCTCTCGCCAAGCCTGCTCTGTGCCCCAGCCCCCCGCAAAGATGGACGTGGCACTAGTGGAGCCACGAGGGCCAGCCTGGCCTGTCCCACCAGGGAGGACTGGATGGGGTCTTGTAAAAGAGAGCCCTGGCCCTTCCTCAGACCACACTGTCCCGGTGCCTCGCTGCATCCTGCGCCATCTGGGCCTCTCCTTCAGCCTGGGCTCTCTCGGAGGCCTTCACCAGGCCACCACCCAGGCCCCACTGGCCAGCGTGCCCAGCCCCGGGCGGGCGGGAGGGACAGGCCCTCCCAGCACGTGCGTCTTACAAGGCGCAGCCCCAGGTTCCGACAGCTCAGCGCGGGCAGAGGCCGGCGCCCCCAGGACGGCTGCTCAGCACAGCCCAGGTCCCGCTCCACGGCCACCACCCACAGGCTTAGGCCACCCTAAGGCACAGAGGGAGCAATTCAAAATCAAGGATGAACTGCTAAAAGATACAGAAAAAGGCATTACGATGAGTGAACATCAAGCAGATGCTCAATTAGGAGTGGATCAAAACCTCCAGTTCCTGGAACACAGTCCTGAGACAGATGAGGGAAAACCCAGAAACTTTCGGTTGTCTTTTTCGAGAAAATGGAATCATTATTTTTACATAAAGCCTGCAGTTGGAAACACTGGCTAATATTCATAAAGTGACCTGAACTTCCTGGAAGAAAAATTCCTTAAATCTACAACTCAAAATTATCCTTATAATTAAATATATAATACTATAATTTATTTGTGGTCAGTGTCACAGGCCTACAGAGAAATAAACCAATTAGAGCAGCGTGTTAACAAAACTGGTAATTAAAAAATAAAAGACAAACAATAACTCTGTTGTTTTGTAACCCAAGATTCTTAAAAACCAACTGAACAAACTAAGGCTACTGTGCGGCGAATGCGTCCCAAGGACCGGCCCTCCAGCACCCCTGACCTGCAGCCTCTAGGACAAAATGGTCTGGGGCAGGAGCCCAGACAGGGGAGGTGACCCCTCCCACAGCAGAGGGTGCCCCTAGGGGAAGGTGGCCCCACCCACTGTGGAGAGGATATAATTGGGGAGGCCTGGCTGAGGTCTGGACAGGAGGCCATCCACCAGGAGGCCATCTACCAGGCCCCAATTTAAAATGAAACCCTCAGGACTCGGGCAATTTCCCTCCCTCCCTGCTACCCTTCCTCTATGCCTGTTGGTCCTCTCTGCCGGGGCATCTCTCTCCCTCCCCTATTCCTGCTGACCCCTCGCCCGGTGCACCACCACCCCCTGTCCCTGCTGACCCATTCCCCAGGGCACCACCCTCCCCTGTTGCCCCCCTCCCCTGGGGCACTTCTCTCCCCTGTCCCTGCTGCCCCCCATTCCCTGGGGCACCACCCTCCCCTGTCCCTGCTGCCCCCCTCCTCTGGGGCACCTCCCTCCCTCCCCTGTCCCTGCTGTACCCTCCCCTGAAATACCACCCTCCCCTGTCCCTTCTGATCTCCTCCCCCAGGGCACCACCCTCCCTGCCCCATCCCTGCTGCCCACTTCTCCCTAGGATCCAGCCCTGACTTTTAGGGCCTGACTCCCAACAGGCCTGGCCAGCACTTAGTATGTACCTGTCAGCAACTGGCAACTGGTTTTAAAAGGCAGCCACCAGCTCCCCAAATCACATCCATCATGGGCACTATCAGGCAGGACTGGGCAGCAGGTGTGCGGAGGCTGGGCTGGGGGGAGATGGCGTGCCTGGCACCACCGTCACTCCCTGTCACCCGAGCCCAGCTGAGCACCCCAGCTGCCAGTTGCCAGCACTCAAGGCATAAAGCACACCCATGGGAGTGCAGCAGCAGGCGGCGCCCAGAGCCTGTGTGGCCACCCATCCAGGGGCGCTGCATCCTCTCAGGCAGAGCAGGAGCATCACGTTTAATTTGCGTACATTTTAATTTGCCCACAAGGTACCAAATCTGACGCGCGTGCTGCCATCCCAGCCCCGCCCGGAAGACAGGCACGCCTGTCTGTGTGCGCCTGCAGGGTAAGCCGCGCCAATTCCACAGGGAAGGGCCTCCTGGTGGGCACAGGGCACCCTCCGCTGGCCACAACCATGCTCCCAAGGCTTCCCGGGGCCCCCTGGGCTCCAGGGTGGTGCTGGTCTGCGACCTCCAGGACCCTGTGGGCACCTGGGCATGGACAGAGCACCCGGGACACAGGGCACCATGAAGACCCTAACCTCAGCGCCCCGCTAGGCATGGCCCCCAGGACCGCGGCTCCCTGAGCACACCACGGGAGCCCCATTCCAGGGTGACGATGGGCAGGGCCAGTGTCCCCACAGCAAGGTGGCAGGAAAGATCTGCTGGACAAATGATGAATAAACATCAGAACTTAGGAACAGCAAGTTTTGATGGTGTAACCAGAGCTGGAATAGCGAAGCCCTCTGCAGGCCTCCTTGGAAAGAGAGACACCCCTGGCTCATGTCCACCAAGCTAGCACGAGCAACCTGTGGGCACTGACCTGCTCTACACGTCAAGATTTTCCTAAACACATTCTAGTTCTGAACAATCCTTAACCACAAAAAAAAAAGAGGCTGAAATACAAAATGTACTAAACAGAAGGAACCCACAAGTGTTCATTAACTGCTCTTAATCTAACTAAAGGGACAAAGGTGGCCTGGGAGGACTGACCCCACAGCGGCTGCCAGGAGGGACCCCCAGAGGCCACGGCCCACACCTGCCCGTGGGGCGGAGGCAGTTGGGGGGACAGAGCTCAGGCTGAAATGCCATTGGAGTCCCTGGAGGGCCTAACCTAGGGTCTGAGTCCACAGGTCTGGGTGGGGCACAGGAATCCACACGCCAGCAAGCTCCCAAGTGCTGCTGGTCTGGGCAACCACCACCCCCGAGGACCCACTCCCAAGGACCGACCCTGAAGATCTGCCCCCCACGGGACCCAGAAGGGAAAAGCAGCCGCAATCTATGCCCCCATTACATCTTTGTTACACACCTTAATTTGGGAAATACTGGAAGAAAATAAAACACTTGGTCACCTGACAGCTGTATGTCCATAGGTTTAAAAGAGGCATGCAGGCATGAAAACCCACCAAAAGTTAATCCATGAATCTAAGACCTGTATATTTACTTACTGAGCAAATAATTCAATTAAAAACTACTAAAGCTCTGGGTTTCTCAAGTGGGAGGGGCCACAACCAGAACTCTGAGGTAAACCTTCAGGTTTACTGTGCCCCCCGAACAAAACTATCCCAATAACCTGAGAGGCCATGGGGCAGGGCAGGTGGACATCCCCAAGGAGGTCCCCAGAGGCCCCAAAGGGCCTTTTTGCAGCACCCCTGGCCACACACTGCCTCTTACTCACATGCTGAACCCCCATGCAGGCCCTGGATGGAACTCACGCCTACCCTGAATGGACCCCATGCCTACCCTGGTGGGACCCCCACACCTGCCCTGGAGGGACCCCATGCCTGTCCTGGAGGGACC
>PVIY010061427.1:0-11246 GCA_004026745.1 Myrmecophaga tridactyla | reverse complement strand
AGAGTTCTGCTCGCTGATGGGTAAATGGAGGCACAATGGTCACATCTGGGACCTCTGGGAAAGCCAGGGGACACACCTCCACAGAGCCCTGAGTCAGGATGCGGGGGGGTGGTGGCAGCTGCAGGAGTGGCTGTTATTGCTATCTGCGGGACTGAGAGTCGTTTTCGCGTGCCGCCTCCTTCTGTTGACAGAGCTGTGTTTCCTTCAAGAACCCATCCCTGAGAGTAAGTCCTTCAGGCCGCTTACCCTCGGCTGCCAAAGGGCGGGGCCCAGGCCTCAGTGTAAGCCAATCAGAGTGCCCCGTCTTCTTAGCCCTGTGATTGGCTCCAGTACGAGCATGTGCCCAAAGCCAGGCCAATCAGAGCCCCGCCTGGGATCTTCCGGCTATAGTAAAGGGGGAAGAAACTCTACACAGGCAAGCGCTGCTAGGCTGGGAGGCAGGGAGGCTCGGCCGCACCGCCCTTCCTGCCCGCCACGTGGAGGACGCCTGCCTGAGAGGTGAGCCCTAACAGCATCACTTGAGCCCCTGCAGCCACACTTCTTGGACTTATGTTATCTCAGATGAAAAAAGTTTCTTTTGCTTAAGCCAGCTTGAGGTGAGTGCCAGAGCTTGCTATAGTAAAGTTCTAACTAGTAGTAAGACAACACAGCAGCTTTTACTTGGCCAGGGCTTATTATGGGCCCTGGTACTATGTCATTCATCCATCCTTCCGCCCCTGCCTCCGACCCTCCATCCTATTGAAAATTACCCACGGTGTGCCAGGCACTTGACTCTGCACTGGAAATAACAGCAGCAAACCAGATGGATGGTCTCTTTCCTTGGGGAGCCTACCTTCCCATGAGAAACTGAGACTAGAAAACAAATGTCAAAAGTAAACAAAATGTAATTGAAATTTGTAAATAAATGCTAAAAAGGAAACAGGACACTGAGATAAAGTGGTGCATACAGGGGGAGGCAGAGTGGCCTGTCTCAGGAGGTGGCCCTCCCAGGTCCTGTCAGATGATGATAAGGTGCTTGCCACGAGGGCAAAGAAATTTCCAGGCAGAGGGAAGAGAACACACAAAGCCCTATCCTAAGACAAGAATCAACTCAGCATGTTCTAACACCAGGAGAAGAGTAGGGAAGGCAGGAGTCTATGTAGAGGAAGAAGGAAGATGCCAAATACTCTAGGGCCTCACAGGTAATGAAGAGAGGTTTGGATTTTATGTTGAGCATGACAAGATAACGTTAAAGGATTTTACTCAGAAATAGTAATCAGATTTGGGTTTTTAAGAAATTCACTTTTGACTCGTAAAGAATATACTGAAGGGCAGGGCAAGAGTGGAAACAGAAAGTGACATAGGAGGCTACTGCAGAAGTCCAAGCAGGGGTTGGTAGCTAGGACTAGGGAGGTAGCAGTGGCAAAAAAGAAGCATAAATGGATTTGAGTATTTATTTGGAAATAGAGCCAACGGGATTTGCTAAGCAGGGGTAAGGAAGTAGAAAGAATAAAAAATGCATCCTAAGTTTCTAATGAGAGCAACTGGCAGATGAGTAAACAGGCTCAGAGAGGTTAAGGTACTTGTCCAAGGTCACACTGTTGGCAAGTGGCCAACCCAGGATTTTGCCTGCCTCCCAAGGCCACGTTCTAGGCCATGAAGTTATGGTCTGTTCCTGCTTTCCAACTGCAGAATTTTTAGCCTGCTCAAAGGCAGATATAGCTAGGAGCAGGGGCCACTGGAATTTATATGCTGAAGTATTTGAAAGAGAAGGGTAATGAGAGAAGAGATTTTTGTTTTTATAGTAATTAAAACAGTATGGTACAGTGTTGACACAATTTCCCAATGACATCTGGCTGGTCAGATCTGTTCTAGAGCTGTCTTGCCTTTAATGAGGTTCATAGAGGAGGGACCAAACAAAGCTGGCAGCACAGGAACTAGGTAGCCCCCAGGAGGCTTGGCCACACACTTAAGCAAAGCCATTTCACAGTAGGGTTACAGACACAACACTTGTCCAAGGCCACAAATAAAAAGTCTGTCACCAACAGAAGCCAGAAGCAGCTCAGGAGCCTGGCTCCCGATATCCCCAGGCCTCAGGAGGCCATCAGCAGCTGGTTAGTCTTCCCTCCCTAGAGTATCCTATATAGTTTCATCTTCACTAGTACAGATGAGAAAGTTCTCAAAACATCTTGGGCCCAAGAAACCAAAACTCTCTACATAACCTTACTAAAATTCAGTCATTAAATAAGAACAGGCACCGGGGATAAAGAATGAAGAAATAAGCCAGGTCCCTGCCCACACGGCACTTCCAGCCTAGTCGGTTTTCACTGAACTTAGAAGCCCAGAAATCCAAAGCATCGAGGAGATGGGCTCGACATTCAAAACTAGCAAGCAGTACAAGGCTAGGCAGAAGATGCTCATGACTTCTCAGATTTCTAGAAACCAGAGGCATCTGCATCCCTACAAAATTTAAAGAGGGCACTTTGGCTCAAGATCAGAAAAATGTTATTTCATCAATTGGAGAAAATGATACATGTAAGTTCTGTAAGGACAGGAACTCATGTTCAGCATCTAGAACGGGACCTGGCGTAGAAAATGTGCTAAGTCCACACTGGATAGATGGATGGGTGGATGGATGGATAGATGGGTGGATGGATGGATGAAGAGGGGAAAATGCAGAAGTAGGCCCTTAGCTTTGTTTCTCAGCACATTTTCTCTCTTCTCCCTTCAGACCCCATCAGTTCAGCTCTGTATTAGGGCTCTTTGCAGACATGTACTTGTTACCTCACTGTAAGCCCCATAGGACTGTATATTATTCATCATTTAATCCCTGTGATAATTAACTGGGTGCCTGGCACAAGGTAAGTGATCAACTGATGTAGAATGAATGGTTATAAAGGAGAAAGGAAAGGAGGAAGGGAGGGATGGAGGATAAAAAGGAGGGAGGTGGGGGAGAGAGAGAGATTGAGAGAGAGATACATAATTGCATACAGTAGCCCCAGGCTGGGCTATTCTGGGTAAGATGTCACATGGCAAAGTCATGTGGGAAGAGGCCAGGCTTTGGAGTCACAAGGACGTGGGTTTGAATTTTGGCTCTGTCATCAGCTTGCTGTGTGATGTTGACAAGTCACTCAACTTCTCTGAGCTTCAGTTTGCTCATATTGCCTTCCCGTCCAACTCCAGGGTATAAGGACTAAGTAGGATGATGTATATAAAGTGCTGGCTTTGAGTTTGCCCTCTTCTTTCCATATTCCAACTTCAGCTTCTCTCCTGACTGGTTAGAGGATACAGGCCCATCCACTGCTCAGACCTCCATTTCCCCATCCTGGGGAGAGCTCTGTGCCAAGCCTTATGGGGCTGGTATTGAGACCCAGCTCCCAGGATCTCAATTCCTCATTACTAAGGCAGCCCCGACTGACACATCTGTGCAGTTCCTCCATGGGGCCAGGCAAGGCTCGTATGTCTGCTTCTTGAGGAAACTCCTAGTTGCCAAAGAGCAAGGCTCTCAGAACAGCCGGACTTCTGCCTCCCACAGGGAGAGGGTGGGGACCAACAGGAAGACAGATGGGAAGAGAGGCTACAAGGGAAAGGAACAGGATTCATGAAGATGAAAGCTACACCGTAGGAGCCAAATACCAGTTCATTTTTCTGGCTTAGATCTTCCGTATCCTCCCATCTTACTGATGAGACCCAGCTACACGGCCACCCCTAGCCAGTGGGCTCAGAATTTCTAGGCACTAAGAGGGTGACAGAAATCATGTAACGTCTTTCCCCACCTCCAAGAGTACACCTCATTTTAAGTATGGGCACTCAGGATAGGAGAAAGGGGAAAGAGGAACTTGCCCAAACAGGTCCACAATGAAATATCCCTTACCAGACCTGCCTGTATCTTCAGTTCAGAAAACACCACCAGCAAGAGCTTATCCTGGGACCCTGTGTGTAGGCCGTGGCATCTGCCCTAGAATGCCAGGCACTGCAGCGCACGCACGCACACACACACACACACGCACTCACGCACACACGCATGCTAGAACTGACCCCAGCCAGCGCCTGCCACTTCCGTTAGCAATTTCCAACAGGGAAATTGCTGAAGGAAAAAAAATGGCTCCACGCCAACAGACTGTGAAATCATTTCCCCAGCTGCCGCCAGAAATGAAGCAGTGATTTTTTTTCTTTTTTAAGCTGTGGAACCTGAGGTTGCTGGAAATAACCATAGTGTGGAACTCCAGCTGTTGGGGGGGAGGGTAGGAGGGTCTGACCTGAGATTGGTCTCTCACTCCCTCCTCAGTCCCTAACTCCTCGAGCCAGCCCATTAGCCTCCTCCATGGGGCAGTCCTCATTCCCATGCCAGCTGGGGTCACTGTCTCACCTCTCACCTGTCCCCAGCCTTCTCACCATTAGTTTTATCCTCCTTAAAAACAAATCTGATCCCCTCTCTCCCTGTCTGTCATACACACATACACCTACTTTTATTAGCTGTCCATCATCCCAGATAAACTCCAACCCCTGTCAGCGCACAGATGGTCCTGTGAACTGACCCTCCTTCCTCACCCATCTTCTCACAGAACGGCGCTTTTAAAACACATCCGATGAGGATGACACCAGCTTTTTTACATCTCAGGGTCACTGCATGTATCGCTCCATCTGGTGCGCCCTTCCTGTCCAGCCCTCCCAGCTCTCAGGGAGGCCTTCACTGGCATTGGTCTTACCCTAACTAAGGTGGGTTTGCCCCTACAGACTCCAGGCTGGCTTCCATCAGGGCAGTTGGTGCCCAGCTCTAGACTTATACATTTTGGCCTTGTCTCACCTGAACCTGTGAGCTCCTGGGGCCAGGGACGGTATCTTAAGCATCCCAGCTCTCAGCATAGGTTCCCCTCCCCAACAGGCTCTAGGCCTGCACAGTCCAATACAGCACGCCAGCCATATGTCTGTTTAAACTAAAATTAGTTAAAATAAAATTTAAATTTCAGTTTCTCAGTTGCAATAGGCACATTTCAGATGCTCAGTAGCCACATGTGGCTAGTGGCCACCACAGCGGATAGAGCAATGCAGAACATTTCATCACTGCTGGAAGTTTTATTGGACAGCACTGCTCGAGATAAAAATGCCTGGGTATATATGAAGGCTCCACCCAACCTGTTCCCAGCATCCACGGATGAGGGAAGGAAGGTGGAATCAGAGGCTGCGCAGGACAAAAGCGTCCACGACAGGCACTGGAGCTGCAGAGGCTGAGATCTGACACACATGGGAAGAGGAGAAACAAGCACAGAATTGCTTCACTCACACCAGAAGCCTGGACTGCAGCGATCGCCTACATCCATGTCCAGTCCCAGCCCCCTCCCCAGTCAGCAGAAAGGCTTTAGGTCCTGGAAACTTTATGATCACAAACACCAACCAATCTAAAGACAGAAGCTGAAATAATATTTAGATAACCTCACAGAGACTGACCCCAGAAAGGCAATACCGAAAACGAAGAAGGAGATTATACACACACACACAACGTGTATGTGTGCTCCTGAGGGACACGCGGGGCCCAACAATGAAGCCGTGACAGGGCCTATGTCAGCAGAGAACACAGAGAGGCTCAAGGACAAATGCCACCATGCAAAGAGCAGCCCTAGGGCAAGTCAGGTTGGGGGACTGACTGGCTTAACGCTTGAGGCCTTCAGCACTGACCACTGACAGTTTGGCAGAAATAACCTGCTGTGCTGCCTGGATTTGAAGCTCTTAAAAAAAAAAAAGCAGAGAGACAAACAAACCTGAGAGAGACCCCCATTTTACGTCTGCTAGCCCAGCGTCCATCCCATGGTAACGTCATCCATGTATCCATTCCTCAGTCACTGCTTCACCATATTTCCCTGGGACCCCCCAGGGACCCCCCCCCACACCGGGCATGGGCTCTCAGCCTCAGTTAGGACCACAGCAAACTCCCAGGGCATCACGGCGGGCATCTACGTGGGCAGGCGAGCACCATTCATAAGGTATTTTAAGGAAATCGAAACTAAGCTTTCTACTGTTGAAGAATGAGGTAGTTGTGTTTGGACTAATAAGGAGAAGAGATTGAGGCTACAAACCTGCAGAATAATATATATTATTTCATCCTATTTTAGCAAACATACAGAAAGGGAAACAAATGCGTGTGTCTATTTAAATGATTGTAAAATGCACGGGAAGGTCTGGTAGGGGCACCTACCGAGCTGTTAACCACAGGATTTATTTCTGAGACGTGGAAAAGGCAGGCGTTGGCTTCCTTACTTTATAACACTACCATATTCCATTTGGTACTGGAAAAAAAAAATTAACTCACATGTCTGTTGTCCATGGATATGTGTTTGCTTCCTAATCACTTCTCATGTGGACTAGGAAACAGCTTAAGACACACTGTAAGGAATCAAAATCTATGGGAGAAAAGCCTGAACTTGGGGGGAGAGAGGTGAAAGGTCATCATTTAATCTGGGTTGGAGAATCTGCTCCAGCTGCTGGGCTTAAGCATTACATAAGGGTGCAGTGGGAAAACTGCTGTGTTACGAAATCCTGAGGGGAGTAGGGTCATAAATGTGGGAAAACAGACACATCTGAGATGCTAGGCAAAGCCACTATCTGAAGGACTTGGGGGGTGGGGGTAGGGGGTGGGGCACTGTTCCATGGGGCATCCCTGAACCACATCACCTGAGGTAACATCTCTCCTTCTGAGTCCCTTAGAAGGACTAAGTTTCTGTGTAAGGAAAGGACTTAAAAACGATCCATTTCAATCCTGTCATTTCTCATATGGATGAACTGAGGCCTGGAGAGATGAAGTAACTTGGCAAACTCCATGGGGCCTATTCTAGATACCCATAACCCCAGGGCCTGCCTGCTCCCCACAGCTGGCCTACCACGGTCACAGGTACACAGGTCATCTTGCTTCCACCAGACAGTCGCTCTGAGAGGCAGTGGATACCTGTGGCACACCTGTAGGGTCCATGGAGTAGCTGGCCTGCATAGACCAGGCTGCAAGGTCCAGCCAGGTGGAAGTGGTATGGTTGCGTTTAATCCTTGCCTGGGAACCGAGGAGCCGACGCTGTGACTTCCCTGACTCCCCACACCCCCATGACTCCCTCGTGGGCCTGGTGGTGCCTTTTGGTCCAACTCTCTATCCTTCCTCCCCACCCACCCCCAGCCCACCACCCCTCCCTCCCATCCATAGACACACTCTTTCTTCAGGGCACTGCGTTCTAGAGTCTGAACCACCTCAGAGGAGACCTTGAGGCCAGATTTCAGGGTCAGGCAGGGAAGGGGCAAGCTCTAGCTCTAGAAGGATCCTTTAAGCCAAAGAAGGTGCCTCACAGAGATGCTTGAGGATCCTTTCCCACTTCTCAGGCCAGCTTTCTAGAGATCCTGATGGCTTCTAGCTCCTTCCTAGATTTGGCCTGAAGGAACCCCTCTCCCCATCCTGGGACTGGGCCCCGGAGTCCATGAAGGAATCAGCAGGACCTGGCCCTCCTCCCACTTAGCATGAGCCAAGCTTAGGTGCTTCCTAAGCCACAGGAGGGCTAAAGGGTGGGGCAGGCCAGGAAGAAAAGGCCAGTTGGCTTCCAGCCAGCGCTGGACCTGTTTGGACACAGCAGAGTATGATCCATCCCTCAAAGGACTAGACCTTTATTTTTGGGGTGGTGGGGAGGGGTTCTGAGGCAGGCCCGCAGCAGGCTGGAATCAGAGCCCTGTTCCATACTGAGAGCTGAGCACCACCAGGAAGCCTGGCCTCTCCTCTGTCTCTCTGAGTCTCAATCTGTGCATGGGGAGCACATGGTGAGGGAGAAGAGAGCAGGTCCTGACCCCCTCCTAACCAAGTACAAGTTCAGAAAAGTATGTGTGCAGTTGGTCTGATCAGGGGGTGAATGGAGTGAGAGCCTCTCTGTAGTGGCTAAAAACAATAAAAACTGTTCTGATTTTTTTATTGCAATTGTAAGGGCAATTTGGAACATCAATATAAATTCAACCTAACAATTTCACTCCCAGGATTTTTTCCCCGCACAAATACACAGGTGAACAAGGATGGTCTGGGTACCGTTGTTTGTAATCATAAAATATACAGATGATTGATGGGAAGAAGCACGTCCAGTCCAATTCCATTTATACAAAAAAGGGATACTACACAGAGCTATCTGATGCCTAGAAAGTGTCTGGAAGGAGAAGTAGAAGCAGTTACCTGTGGTTATTCCTGAGAAATGAGGAGGCAGGGATTTCTTTCACTTTCTCTCCTTGATTGCTGGACTTTGTGTTTTGTTTTTGTTTTACAATGAATGCATATTTTCTAAAAAAAAACCAAAACCTAGATTTTTAATGGTTCGCAGGGCTCTTTGGTGAAATAGGTAGTTCTAGGACTGGGGTGGGAAAATACAAGATGAGTCTGCACATCTTATAGTATCAGAAAGTAAGGAAGTGCTAAAACACACACACACACACACACACACACACACAAGGACATGTCAAAGGCACGCAGGAGCCAGCCTGAAAGAGCTCCCAGTACCAAAGCTGGAACAACTTGAGTGACAAAGTCAATAACATAGATTCGAACCGAAAGTATAAAACAAGGGCACATAAATCCGCACTGATACGATTAAGTGAATGTATGGGAGAGAAGAAACAACCCTTTCCTATGGAAGAATTCCAAATAACATGCACAGGTGCTCCCCCGACCCCAGCCTGAGGGTGGCCTACACTTACTGACTTGCTTCTAAATAGAGGAGGGAAAGGGAAAAACAGTAACTCTGCAGTGGAGAAACCTGGTGCCCACTACATTAGCCAAGTGACGGAGGTGAGCCTCCCGCGTAGTGAGTGTCACGGGATCCCAAGAACCCCTGATGTGACGTATGTCGCGGGCCCTTCACCAGCATCGTATTCCTTCCAAAAACCCATAATCCCAACAAGCAATTCACAAAGCTGGATTGGGGTACATTCTGCAAGATATCTGGCCTCCTGACTGTCAAGGTCATAAAAACAAGGAAGACTGAGGCACTGTCACAGGTCAGGGGAGTCTGGGGAGGCGTGACAGCCAAACGCTGCGGGGTATCAGGATGGGTCCCGGAACAGAAAGAAGACACTCGTGGACACACTGGCAAAATCCAAATCAATGCCAGAGTGAACAGTAATATACCAGTGTCATTTGCTTACTGTTTACAAATGTACCAAATTAATGTAAGATGACAACAGAAGGAAACTGGGTGAGGGGTATATATATATCTAACTTTTCTGTAAATCTAAAATTATCACAGAATAAAAAAAGTTTCAGGTAAAAAAAACAATGGATGTGTAATATTCAGAAGTCAAATGATTCTATCTCTGAAATTGACTAGGTAAAGGCACCTGTTTTTATGATAGTTGGAACTTTAGCTCCTTCTGAAATTTACACCTGTCTTTGATGGGCAGAACTTCTAGAACCAGTTGTGACGGAATCCACACAGGACCCATCAGGGCCTGGGGTGAGGGGGTGTGGGTGAGCATCAGGTCAGCACCCAAACAACCGCATGGATCAGAAACAAGAAAACAGACCCCTCCACACCGGCCCCCTGCTGCGTTCCTACCCCAGCAAGGAGAAACTCGGAGGCTCAGAGCCCAATGAAGGCGGGACCTGCCCCAGTTTCCAGCCCCCCTACAAATCCCCACATGGCTATTCAGAGCCACCACCACGTACAAGCCTCCAGTGCTTTCTGCTGGGTCAGCCTCTCACAGGGAATAACAGCAGCTGAGGCTGGGTGAGGAAA
Organism: Myrmecophaga tridactyla; assembly: GCA_004026745.1. Taxonomy (NCBI): domain Eukaryota; kingdom Metazoa; phylum Chordata; class Mammalia; order Pilosa; family Myrmecophagidae; genus Myrmecophaga; species Myrmecophaga tridactyla. Next base: position 1,524 of record PVIY010061427.1, on the reverse strand, counting down.
TGGCCTCATTTTCCCTCCTCCATCCCAGTAAATGCTGCCAGGCCTCTAAACCCTTAATCCTCCCAACTGCCTCGGCAGGCGGAGCATGAACTATTCCCCCGTTTTACAGAGGGAAACCGAGGTTCATGGAGGTAAAAGGGTTTGCCCAGGTCCCCAGAGCCAGGCCGGGAACCCAGGCACTCCTGAGAGGGAGGACGTGGAGAGTCAGGTCTGGGGGTTCATCCAGCTCTGCTCTCCTTTGACCCTGGGACACTGGGTGAGTGACTGCACCCTATTGAGTCCCCCTTCCTCAACTGAAATGAAGGAAATGGCAGCTGCTTCATAGGGATGCTGGGATGATAAATGAGACAACGCGTGTAACGATGCAGCACTGCACCACGTGCTCTGTTTCTGCTGGCTTCAAAGCCAGGGGTTCCGGGAGGTTGCTGGTGCAGCCCGGTAACCCGACTGCAGAGGCCCCCACTGAAGGGCAGCTCGGACTCCTGGAAGCACAGCCGCTGAATGAAGGAGATACTGGTCTAGTCAGAAGGTGCCCCAGGCCTCCTGGTTGCCCTGACCCCCCTCCCTCCCCCCACTGCGGGCCATCACCCCTCCTGGGGCTCTTTCCAGAGGCTGACTCAGGGCAGCTGGGGATGGTGTCTTTTGGGGGCTCTGGTCCTTACAGTGGCCTCGTGTCTCTTTCAGGATTTTAACTGAAGACCGAAACTCATTCGATAAATAAATCTATCCACCTATTCAGTCAAACAGATGCTATATGAGGCCCAATACTCAGTGGGGATGTGGCAAACAGATCTGATCAGGTAGGTCTGTCGCAAGGAGCATGGATTTCACCAAGAGAGACAGACACTATACAACAAATAAGTTAGATAACTTTGGAAAGTGGTGCCACTGAAAAAATAAACTAAGGTGGCACTGAGAGAGAAGGCAGGGTGGAAGTGATCTTTAGATCAAATAATCAGGAAGACTACTCGGAGGAGGTGACAACTGCCCTGATACTAGAATCGTATCCATGGATGAGCCAAGGAAAGAGCAAGTACAAAGGCCAGACCAGAGCAAGTGAAGGAGTGAGCAAGATGAGGTCAGAGAGGTGGCAGGGACTAAAGCACGTACAGCATCTAGCTTCAATCCTGAGGGAAATGGGCAGCACTGAAGAGCTCTAAGCAGGCGAGACATAACCCAATTTATGTTTCTGAGTAGTCACTCCAGCTGCTGTGTGGAAAATGGATAAAGAGGGTCAACGATAAAACAGCGAGTCTAGTCAAATGGCTACTACAGGGGTTTGAGCAAAGAAACAATGGACCACTGTGCTAGCGGTGGTGAGGGAGAGAGGAGCACGGGTCAGCAGTGTGTTTGGGAGCCAGGCCCACGGGCTTGCTGAGGGACGGGACATGAGAGTAAGAACAAGGGAGGAATCAAGCAAGACCTGGGTTGTGGCTTGGGCAACTGCAATGGTACCTTTTACTGAGAGGGGTGGGCAGGGCAGAAAATGTGTGTGTGTGTGTGTGTGTGTGTGTGTGTGTGTGT
>PVIY010061426.1:0-11253 GCA_004026745.1 Myrmecophaga tridactyla | reverse complement strand
AAGCAAGTAGTCATGATTTTAGTCCCAATTACAAACAACCCAACCATACCTTACAAAAAAAAAAAATTCTATAACCAAATAATTCAGATACTGCTCAGTTTTTAAAAATATATAGATCGAATTACCCTATAAATGATGCTAAAAATGAGAATCAGTAAAAAATACAAATGAGCACATACTATGTACAAATACACCTGAGCATCAAACATTCCAAAGTAGGCAAAATAACATTCCTGACATTAAGAAACTGGGGCTAAATGTGAATCTATGTTTGGACCACTAACAATATCAAATAGAGGGAAACAGGACCTTTCAAATGGTGTCTTGAGACCTTAAGTAGCTGTTTATTACATCTCTTCCTGGACCATTTGTTAGGAGAAAAGCACAACCCCCATCCGACGCCCCAGCATCCGTCACTGAACGAGCGAAGCAGAGGCGTGGGGGGCAGCTGCTCAATGCCGAGGACACGCGGGCCTCTCTCCGGGCACGGCATCACTCCCGAAGGGACACAGCCGCGAGGTCCTGTAGGGCCCACCTTCCTGACCTTAAACGGGGCGAGGTGATGATGTAAGCAAAGTGTGTTCACACAGAATTGAAAAAAACTTTGTGAAAGTACAAATCTGCAGACAATTTTTAAGCTGTTTTTTTGGAAACCAAAGATTTATTTTTAAAAACCCACTAGGTATTTGCCATACAAGAGCGAAATTCAAATAATATAAATATTTAACATTTTTTGGTATAAAATTAGTAATATGGGAAAGAGATGCAAACCAACCAAGAGGTAAAAAGTTTTGAGCAATAACACTGGTTACAATCATCTCCTACTCAGGTGAGCATCAGGCCGATAGTTTATTTTCCCTTTGTTGACAATTTTCAAAAGGTAGCCCTGAATTGGACCATCAAAATGGTTTTTTCCTTCCTTTTTAAAAGGCTGGAACTCTTTTATTTACAAATACTCTTCTCAGTCCTTTCAAGTCTGAATAAGGAAGCATCTGGCAACCTCCTTCTTCTTAAAAAAAAGGAAAAAAAAGGAGTGCCTTCATATTTACTTCAAATTTAAGCCTGTTTTATTCTGTTCTAAGCAAAAATAAAAAGATGAACACAGTTCAGGAGAGCTCTTTCAACAATAAATAATTGTTTCACAAAGGTACTGCTGTAAACAAGATCATTTCGATGGCCAGACAGACATGTTTTTCAGCCAATGGCAAATTTAAAGTTTCTAGTAGGGACATACAGGGTGCACAAGGTTGAAAAGCAAGCGGTTTATTAAAGAATCAACTAATGAAAGTTCATTATAAACCTGCTTTGTCAAACGTGCTTTTTTTCTCTACAGTTTGCAGAATGGCGAAGAAACTTCAAACTGTAATGATCTGAAGACCCTGAACCTACTCTGAAAGTAATTTCAACCTAGAATGTTTGATACTGTAATTTTGACATTGGTTAAACAAAACTAAATTATCTGAGCAAATGTAAACAAGCCTCAAGTTTCAAAATAGAAAAAAAAAATAACCTGTAAACATTAAAAAGCTACCTCTAAATTATAAATAACATCATCCTGCTGTATATACAGGACTGAGGATTCTTGTTTTGTTTTGCATGTTTCAGATATCATCTTCTTAAATGAGCCATCTTAGTTCTCCTTAGCAGGCCGCTATGCAAAGGTTTTTATAATCAGTAACTGCTTTTGCTGGAGAAACTATTTTGTCTTTATGGAATCCCCAAAGCTCTTTCTGCAGTAAGGGGAGGTTGTCTGCATCAGGGCCACATTTTTATCCTGCTTTGTAAAATAAATGCCATTTACTTTTAGAAGTAAATGTCAGCCACATCTTTGAGCACAAACAACGTGGAGCTTTTACAAACACTTTAGACCTCTTTCTGGTGACTTTTCTCTTTCTGCTTTCAAATTTGAAGCATTTAAAAGATGAAAATCACCTCTGACAGTTATTTTGCTGAAAGAATAGATTTTTTTTAAAGACGCTGTAATTTTGACTTGCTGTTTGATCCTCTCAGTGTAAAACTTGAGCTTAGAGCAGAATACTATAACTTAGGAGGCCTGTCGGGAAGGGGAGCTGATTTCAATAATTATTACAATGACTGGACACTAAGAATTTTATCTTCATAAATTACATAGAAAAGAGGCTTTTAACATTCTATCTTTCCTTTTGACGCCTTCTCCATTATTATTTTCTTCTAGGCAAACCACATTCAAATGACTCTCCTAAATACAGGCCGATATTGAATGATTCAAAAATCAGTTGAAAATTCATTAAATTAAAATCAGCTTATTTAAACTAACAGTTTCTCCCTAGGGAAGGACCATGTGGGTAACAAATTGCCCATGTTTTGTGTCATTTTCTAATATTCAAAAAAAGCCATATAAAGCACCAGTTAAGGGCAGAACTAATGACGCTTCTCATTATTTCACAGGAAGCTTTGAAAACAAGATGTTAACTTATGTTCATTTTTCTAAACCTCCTCTTAAGAACAGGAGACTTTCTTTCATCAGATTCATCTACTTTGCCCTGTACGAACCCCTCCCCAAGCCAACACATCCACCGAGTGCTCTTTAATAAAAATAAATTCGTATACCTGGTCCAACATTATTCATTTCTTTGAAATATTACACTCTACATTCACCTGGTAATTTCCCGAAGCAATTATTCAAACACCAAGGCTTCTCAGTGATCTCTCTGCACCTTGAATATGCATGTGCACTAAGTGAGAACTTGAATTTCCCTTTATTTTTATACTCATTAACAATATACTACCTTCCTAAATATCAAGTCCTTGAGATAAATTTAGGCGATGAAGTAGATGAGTTATATTGAATACTTCTAGACTCAAAGAGACATTCTGGTAGACTGGGCTCTCAAAATAGACCTCTGTCTTTCATTTTCAGTTTTCTGACGGGGTAGATAAACATTTAAAGGTTTTTCTTCCAGGTTTGGCTCGGCGACAGTGAAAGCAGATGACGTTCAAGTAGTATTAGGCAAACGCGGCCCTACAAGGGTAAGTGTCCACATAAGTCACTCTGCAAAGGAGAACGATTTTAACCAACCGGCAGTAAATTCGACCAAAAAACCCTTTCGCGATCGTCTTTACTCTGGCATCTGTGGCATCCTCCCACAGGTCCTGGAGGTCTCGGACATGTCCGTGCGATGTCATCATCTTATCGTAGATGCAGGGGTGATAAGGGGTCTTACCTTCCCCGGAGAAGAACACGTGGTGCTGCGGCACCAGCCCCACCTTGTTGGCGCAGAGGCCCATGAACACGTCGTCTATATAGAGGCTGGAGTTGAGCGTCTGGGACGCTTTTTGGACCTTGGCGGCCACATCACCGGACACCACATAGGCAGCCCCGGCGGTGTAGTCGGGGTAAGCCGGCCACTGGTACATGTCATAGGAGACGTAGTACTTGCTGCTTCTGTCTCTAACGGGAGGGGCACCACGGTGGACACGGCCCACCCAAAAATCCTGGACACCCACTTGTTCCAAACTTTGGAGGTATGCAATAAGGTTTGGCATGTGAATGAATATGTCATCGTCCGCAGTCATAAGGAATTTGGCATGTGGACAAAATGTATTTGCCCAGCTAAACTGCAGAAGTAGCTTAAGGGTAAGATTGTAGAAAGAATCAATGAAGTCTTGCTGAATTATGTCGTTGTACATCTGATCTTCCCAGTCCAGCGCTCTCTGCAGTTCTTCTCGCTTCAGTGGATTAGAGGGCGTTCCCAAGGCAAACAGAGTTTTGATGTTGGCATTGAGTTGAGACCAAACATACTTCTCATTGCCCCATGTCTTTCTAATTGCAGAACGACGGCCATAGTTTTCAGGGGCACTCTTTACAAACAGTAAAAGGAGGACGTCCTGCGCATGACACTTCTCCTCGTGGTTCATCAAGTACTGGTAGCTGGCAGCCCCTCCTGGGCGGTGCCGAAGAGTCAGGCTGTCATTTACAAACTCATAGCTGTTTATGAGGTACCTGTAAGAGTAGGACTTCATATGGTTCACAATTTGGTTATCGTTCAGTCCCCAAAAAATCATAAGGCTTACTATAAAACAAGTGGCAAATAACTGAACAAACTGCCATTTTTTGACTATTCTGCCACTAATAAACATTCTCATGTCCATGCAGGTCTGTTTTTATTTAGGATCACTTTTAAACAGGTGCTTGCTTCTTCGAGACCAGAGAACTTTGTATTTTGCAGAGCAGATGTCCATCTTAATACATATTGATCATTAAAATTTTAAAGAGGGATGTTGTATTTCATAAAATAATTTCTTTTAATACCATTTTTTTCTGTGAGTGTAAAAGAATGGCTCATGCTGTAGAACGAGGGCACTGGCACCTCACAGCTTTTCCACCTGCGTGTCCATGACTAGCCTCACGTAGCTTTTCCATGTACTTCCTTGTGACTGTTAGATGGAACCTATTAAAGTCAAGAAGAGAAAAGATGACAAGTGAATGGGTTCCTAAACTGTCAGAAGGAAACAAATCACTCCTAATTCCTTAAAAAAGCAAATATAACCTGACTGATCTGGACAAAAGGTAATACAGCAACCAGTATTTAGCAAAGGCATACAGCTGTTTATTTTTTCTAGGGAAGTACAGAAAGAAAGAAAGAACTATTCTGTTCTTCTATTCTGTCTTCCCACTCAGAACATAAAGACCCTTTTCTCCCAACCTTAAAAAATGTGTCCGACATGGTTATCATCTAACATATGTAAAGCTCCATTTTTTAAATAAATATATCCATGAATATATTGAATAATATAGTCAAGATGAAAGCAGCTATATAGGTCAAGACCAGATTTTTTTTTTTTTTTTTTTACATGGGCAGGCACTGGGAATCAAACCCGGGTCCTCTGGCATGGCAGGCGAGCATTCTTGCCTGCTGAGCCACCGTGGCCCGCCCAAGACCAGATTCTTGATATAAAGAAAGCTCATAGCAGTAAAAATCCAAGAAGTAAGTCTTTGGTTAAAATATACATCAAGGTGCACAGTCAAGGAGTCGAGATACACTTATCAAAAGGCATAATCGAAACTCTTTCTAATCAAAATATTTGCAAGAACCCCAAATCTATATAATCATCTTTCTGTACTTTTTACATTTGGAAACTCAAAAGGGACCTCAAACTTAACATGGTCAAAACTGGGAAGCAGCAGAAAGCAGCCAGGAAGCTCTGCTTTGTGGTCAGGTGACTGAGACATCAAGGCCACTGCAGGGAATTACTAGTCACTGCACCAGGCATCTAAGCCAGAAGTCTAAAAGATTGTACCACAAGCACTTAATTTGGATGTCTTTATGCAGATTAAATGAAAACATAAAGACAGCTCGATAATTGTGCAGCACACAGGGTATACTCAACTGTCATTTGTAACCCATTTCTCCCTATTTGTGGCTGGCTGCACTTCATGCATCTAAGCCAGAAGCTGCACGTCCTCCACCTCCACTTCTAAATCCCATGCTTTGCTTGTGAATTGCTTCTTCTAAATCTTTTTTCCACCCCCATGTCACTTTCCTGTCCCACCTGGACGAGTGCAGCCACTGTCTCCTGCCCAGCCATCCTCCACGGCCCTGTCTCACCCTCACCTGTGACCACACACCTCTGCCCTCTCTAAACCTCTCCCAAAGCTCCCTTCAGGGTGCCAACAAGATGAAATCAGATCGCCCACAGGGCCCTCACTACCTGCCTCTCCAGTGGCTCCATCTCGGCCTCCGGCAATACCAAATCCTTGGATGAAAGCACAGCTGCGCTGGTGATGTCACACCCTGACCTTTGCCCTGGTGGTCTTGTGGCCTGGCTGTCCCGCCACCTCGAGTCCACTCACCCTGAGCTCCTCAGGCTCCTGCTCTGGAAAGCCCAGGCTGGGTCCCCACCCGCCCCATGTGGATTGCCACAGTGCCTTCTTACACCCAGTTTCCTGCCCTTCCTGTACTTCCTCTTTTATTTAACTGCCTCCTGCAGTGAACCCATGTGATCACAGGGACCCCGAGCCCCCAGTCGGAGCTCATGCCTCGAGGCGCCGAATGGGGAGCAAAGAACAGTCCTGGGGCTGGCGCCAACTTTCACTGCTTGAGCCAGTCACTCGGGGAATCTCGGGGGGCCTTGGGGGGCTCGGGGCCAGGGTGCCCAGCCTGGGGCTGCCTGGGACAAGGGCCACAGCACCTTCTTTATCTGCAGAAACAGGTCCCTCCCGGCCAGGCTGGGACCTGGGTTTCTGGACTTGACTCGGGGCGGGGTGGACAGTGCGAGCCGCAGAGCCCAGGCCCAAATGGAGACTGAGCCCACAACCCCAGCACCAAGGCCAGAAGCCCCATTTCATGCTGAGCTCTCACCTGCAAGCCCCCGGTCCCTCTCTGCCCCACATAAAACTGGCTGCGCTCATGAGGCCACAGGGGGCTGCCCCTTCCCAAGTCTGGGCCTTCTGGTCGTACCTGCCCTGCCATTAGAGATGACATGCAGAGGCCACAGCAGACGAGATTAGAACCAAACCCCACTGAGACTCTGTGCAGACGTAATAGTACAGATAGCATTTTATCATCAGGGCAGGATCTTAAACCTACAAGCACAGCTAGGAAGCTACAGCCAAGAGTTTTTTTTAAAAGAACAGAACAGAGAACAGCAGAGTTGGTACATGGAAGACGGAACTGAATTTTATGCATGTGTATACTCAAGGTGGAAACATAAAGTGCATTTTCTATTGTGCTTTACATCAAAAGGTGAGACACACTGCTCTAAGAGTTGCGTATCAGTAATTCACCCTTGGATCGGCTGTCATTTCTGGACCAGACGCTGGAGAGAAGAGGTGAGAGAGACAGCAGGCATGGGGTTTATGGTGGTGGCGCCTGCCTGGGTCTTGTAAAATCACTCTCTTCTAGGTGGCAGGTTCCTCTCAGACCTTCAGCAGCGTTGACTTAAGTGCGTGCCATCCTCCGAAAGCCAAAATCCCCTCTGCCTCCTCAATGCATGTCCAAGGAACAGGAGGCTTAAAGCAAGGTATTTAGGAATGTCAAGAAAATCCTCAGATGAAGCTAAACTGCAGTTTCCACTCCCCCAGGCCCTGAGAAGGAAACAACCACAGGGGCCTTCAGAGCGGAAAGAAACAGGCCGACAGCTCCTGCACTGCCCGCCAGGCTCACTTTGCACCGTCTCAGCCGCTTACCTGCCTCCGCTGCTTGGTCAGCTGCTCCCTGCTGGACCCCGAGCCCACAACACCCTGACTTCCCCATTTTTGAGTTCCTCCAGCTCCCACTGGCACACTGCATCCTCCAGGAGCGCCGGCATGTCCCAGTTGGGGCCACAGCACTGTGTATTCACACCCTACTTCCCTGCAACAGCATTTTCCTCTCCAACATCCCCCACCGCCGCCCACCACCCATGGATAGGAATTTACCTTATTTCCCTATTTCCTCAACTGTCCCAATCAACCTCAGAGTCACTTCTCTGAAAAATGAGCAATGACCTGTCAGGAAGCCAGCAACCCAGACTACTTATTTATTTTCCAGTGTACACCACATGAAGTTATAAACCAAGATTTCTCTATCCTCAGCGTCTTGAATTGCTTCCCACGGATGGGTTCTGATCTGATGAGGAAAAGATTCAGGAAACGTACATTAACCAGCTTCATTTGATAAGAAAAGAACATCCCACCACACACCTACCCACAAAATCCCACTGAAATGCACAACAAAATGCAAGCAGTGTGCTGAAGTTAATAGCATAACTAAAATAATATTGGCTCATGAATTAGAACAAAGGTACCATACTAATGTAAAATGTTCATACTAGGGAAAACCGTGTGTGTGAGAGAGAAGTATTTAGGAACCTTGTACTTTCTGCTTAATTTTTCTGTAAATTTACAACTGTTCTAATAAAAAATTATAATTTTTTAAAAAAAGAACATGCATCTCCAAATTAATCCACAGTCACTAGGCAGGCTTTCCCAGGCGAAAGCAAAAATACTCTCCTCATCTAAATTCATTAATTACAGCTAAACAATGTGCATTGGCTCTGGCCTTCTGGATGAAGACCAAGCAATGCACACTGGCACTCACGCTTTGGTTTGCACAGAGCTTTAAAGCTTCTTTAAAGCACATCTTCTGGCTCCCAGGTTCGAAGTACAGGGGAGGGGGGCCGGGAGAAGCCCACCCCAGCCTGCCCAATCCCATGAAAGAAAATGCTGGGTCTCAGAGGAAACAAAACGATCCAATAATGAATGCAAAGCTCAGCAACCGTCCACAACAGAATGCACTGGGTGCAGCTCCTTTTGTGCGCCGCAGCACGGTCCAGTGACTGGCCAACAGGCTGGAAACCCAAAGGTTATCCCCGCTCGGGGCCGGCTGTATTGTGTGACCTTGAGCACCCTCACTTCACTAGGATTTAGTGATTTAATCTGAAAATGGGGGAAGAATATCAATGTTATACTACTGAGAAGAAATAAAAAGCAGAGACGATTTCAGAGCCTGCTAAATATGAAGCAGGAAAGAATATGGAAGAGAACAGAAGAACTTCTTAGTAGAAAACATGCAAATATCTAGAATGTAATTTGGTTTTGCTTTTATTTGGATTGGGAAGAAGGAACAGGTATCATTAGTATTCTCTTTTCTAATAGATTGAAAGAGCAAGCGTACAAGTAGGAATATCAGAAAAGAAGGTAGTGGACTCCACTCCAAATACTCTACAGCCTGAGAGCTCTGCCACTCAGTCATTCAAAAGAATATTTATTCTCAAGAGAGCCCTTTAAAGTTTTCTGGAAAAAAGATTAGTTAGAGGCTGGCTACGGGCTTCCCTATAATGACCCCCTCAGATATTTTCTACTTCACCCCTGCTGATAACTTATTTTGTTGGTTTTGCTTATATTTGAATCACAGATATAAGCAAAACCTACTATGAATTTTGAAATTTTAATCAAGATGATGACATATGTACTCTTTCCAGTTAAACCACCTGAGTTGCCCAATGCTTCAGTTACTCCTACCAGCATTTACGTAGATGCCGTGCAGATGTTTGCGTGCCTTGTGAAGGACCATGACGTTTTATGGGTCCCACCCAACCTCAAAGCACGTTCTATCTAGTTGCAACAAGACTCATACTCCACAGGAAAACAGCCTGCCCAGCTCAGCCAGGTAGGTGACAGGGTGCCTGGCACCAGCTCCAGGCCCAACATGAGTATCCTGGGAGGAGAGAGACCCACCCGTGAAGGGTGGGTTAGCCGGGGGACTCAGTGGGCCTGAGGATAAACAGGGTCCAGAGGATGGCAGGAGAAAGTGCAATCCCTGTAGAAGGCAAGGCAAGAACTGAACGATGGCATGCATTTGAGACAAAACAAGGAAATGGGTTTATGGAGAACCCTGAGGGCAGGAGGCAGTCATGACACGTTTCTGTTTTTAATGACTGCCTTGTTCAATATGCATTAGGCTGGAGCTTAAGAGATGAACTGGCACGCCGCTGCACACGCCCCCATGCCCACACATGCCCCCACCCCACACCAGCACTCACCCTAACCCCCGCTGTGGGCAATGCGTACCCCACCCCTTCAGGGCTCTTCAGTGCTGCCCACATCATCTCCTGAGACTCGGACATCCTTAATGGATATGTCCGGCCAAGGTGACAAACCCGCTCTGGAGGGAATTAGCTTTCCACTATAAAATGATAGTCTCTCATTTTCAGCGCTGCAAAAACAAAAACAAACCTTGAAATTTTGTTTACATGGGCAATATCATTTAATGGGAAGACTAATAGACTAGAATTTGGAGGTATTATATGCAAAAAAAAACTAAGAAATTTAAACTTTCCATTCTAGTCCTAGTTTTTTTTCCTTACTGGAAACCTGCCCCTGAGCAGTTTCAGGACTAGAAAGCTGATTATCTTCCTTAAAATATCAATCTAATACTTAGAATATTTCCATTAGTCATATAAAAGTGGCAGTTTTAAAAAATCTAAGTATAAACTTGAGGTTCTTCTAGTAAGTCACAGCTGGAAAAAAAAGCCTCAGTATTTGTACCTTTCCTTATTTCAAATCCCACGTGAAAGGCAGCTTTTGGCTTCTGCCCAGGCGTAACTCAAAGGAAAGAAAGGTAACATGTTCTGTACCATCTTTATATCACAACTTGCTCTATATTCCAAGTATTTTTTCCTACCTTTTCTGATCATCTATTCCCTGTTAAACACAGCTAACATCAGTCTTCATGAGTCAAACTGCCAAGTTACAAGAAAGAAATCATGAATAAAAAGCCCTCAATTTACTGAAAAGGCTAGAATTTTATCTTCATAGATTTTTCTTCGTAAATCAATTGCGGTAATTGTATAAGAAACAAAACTGGCTACAGTTTAGTACTAATTGTTCTCTTTGTTCAAGAACAACTTGAAATTTGAATTTACAACTCACATTTTAAGTATGAGAATTTAAGATATTCTTGCAAATGTTAAATTACTCTTTAATTTGAGTGCTTCCTGAATGGGGCCTCTACTCAGTAGCTGTCTGCAGGTGCTTTTGTGGCCGAGGCTTTAGTTCAATACACTGGCAAAGATGAGGGGCCACTGGACTTGTCCCTCTACAGAGCAAGCCTTTATCTTAGGGTTATGTGGGGCAGGGCGGAGGCTGGATTATGAAACTGTGAATCCAGTGACAAGGTCCTCGCCTACATAGACTAAGTCGTATGTCCTTAACAAGGTAAACAAAGGCATAGGCTTCTGTTGTCTGGCTACAGGAAAAACAAAGATAGGGGCTTAGCAGATGAAGAACAGGCAAAGACAATGGCTGGGTCCGTCCTACAGGAACCGGTGGCATGGGATTATAGAGAATTATTAAACTTCAGGGAGTTAAGTGAAAGTCATAAAATTCCCAATAACCAATTTGATTATGCAGAATTTGAAACAAATAAAAAATCTGAGATGTAAAGCAGGTCTCAGAGAAGTCAAACATCTGCTTTCCTAGGCTTGCTGTCCATATGCAGCTGGCAGCATCCGGTTGTTTAGGCTGACAGCGCAGCTCGCTTCTGTAAGTGCAATTCTTGTTAACTTGCTGCCTAACGCAGCCACAACCTGCAGCACGCACTGCCCTGAATTACTTATGCGTGTGCACGTGTTTATATGAACTCCTCATGCCTCACGATAACCTCTGAGGGAGAAATGGTCTCCCCCATTTTACAGAAGAAAAGGAGGCTGCAAGATCCAGCGCTCGCCATGCGCCCTCCAAACACCTCCTCCCCACGGGGGCAGGCCTGCCCTGAGCTCCTCCCTGCACAC
>PVIY010061425.1:0-11248 GCA_004026745.1 Myrmecophaga tridactyla | reverse complement strand
TGTGGGAGACATGCCTAGTTGATCACAGATGTTATCAACCGACTGATGATTTAATACACCAGCCTTCTGATTTATCAACCAGCTACAAAACATCCTTGCAGCAGCAGTCAGGCCAATGCTTGCCTGACCAGACAATTGGGTGTGATCACTTGGCTAAGTCGATCCCAGAACCTAACTAACCATCACGCTCAGCTTTCAACATCTATCCAGAATTGACCACTTCTCAATTCCTCCAAAGCCCCTGCCCTGGTCCAACCACCAGCATCTCTTGTTTAGACTTTTTTAGTTGCCTCCTTACGGGACTCCTGCTTCTGTCCTTTACTTCGTACAGTACACGCTTGAAAGGAAGTGCTTCCAACATTTCACCACCCTGATGATGTCTGCAGCACGGTTTTTGAAGATGCGCTGTGTCAATTAAAGAAGGATCCCTTCAATTTTTAGTCCACAGACAGAATTTTTTCATAAATAAATGTCTGATGAAGGCTTTTCTGTATCTATTGAGATAACCATATAATTTGTCTCATTTAATCTTAATGTGCTAGGTTGCATACACTTATTTTCTAAGGGTTATTTCCGTTCATGAGATAAATCCAACTTGGGCATGCATGTTTTTTATACATGGCTGCTTTCGGTTTACTAGTACTTTATGTGGAATGTTTGAATCTCTCTTTTAACTTATATTGGTCTGTAATTTTCCTTTCTTGTACTATTTTTGCATGGGGTGGTGTATTAAAATTGTGCTAGCCACACAAAAGAATTGAAGTATTCCTGCTCATTTTATTCCTGGGATGAAAATGTGCAAGATTGTAATTATCTGCTTATCGAATATTTTGTTGACCTCATCTACAAATTAATTTGGTTATGTCGTTTTCCCTGAAGGAATATTTTAACTACTGATTTAAATTCTGTAATGTTGATAAAGGACAATTCAGGTTTTCTTTTCCTCCTCAAGTCAATTCCGGTAAGTGGCATTTTTCTAAGAATTTATGTGTTTCACCTAAGTTGTCAGATTTATTGACTTACAGTTGAGGTTTACAGTTCATTTTATTCCCCTTTTTTTTCTGGATCTCACATGCAAAGGTTTGAGTTGTTCATAGTTCTGACCATTAGTATAGTCTGTTCTCTTTCCTTATTCTCTTTAATCCTCATTCCCCTCCCTCCTTAGCCTATGTGTTTGTGAGAATCTTTTCCCTTAATATTAAAATAACTGCTCCAACTTTAAAAACCACTCCAAATATCTTTGCCTTCTACTGGAAAGTTTAGTCCACTTACATTTATAGTGATTACTGGTATATTTGGATCTGATTCCATCTTCTTACAACTTTCTATTTGAATGGCTTCTTTGGTTTTTTCTGTTTGATTTTCCCCACCCTCCTCTTTTGCCTTCTTTTGAATCAATCAGTTTCTCTCTTTAATATTTCTCAATTGATTTTTACCTCCTACCAGAAGGGGAGTTGTGGGCTCTAAGTATTTCCTCTTTTTTTTTTTTTCTTTTGGTGGGTGCTCTAGCAATTTCGAGTGGGATAGAATAAATTGTCATACAAATTTACCATGATACCAGTCAACAAAAGACTCCTAGACAATTAAATTCAGATCTCAAAAAACTTTTTTGTCTTGGCAGGGTTTTTTCCCCACAAATTAGGCATTGTTATCACTGATTTACACTATTAATATTTTATAGAAATTCCCACATATACTACACAATATCTTTGTCGTAACTTCTCCTCACCTAGATCGAGCATCTCAAATCAATTTCTATTTGCCTGAACTACATCTCTGAAACATTTTTCGGTAATAAAAATCCTTTGTGGATAGACTCTTCAAATTTTCGTTTGCCTGAAAATAATCTTTATTTTGCCATCATTCTTTTTTTCCATAAACGTTCATTTATTGCTGACAGTAAGATTAACTGGATATTTTCTTAAACGTTAGAAGGGTCATCGAGTGCAATTAAGATGTCACAAACTGAGGCAAGGGTCTTAAGCAACAGGAAGAAAAGATTCGTCTTTGACCGTCAGGAAAGAGTCATCAAGACGGGCCCCGAGGCTGTTCTCCAGACTGTAGAGGACTCGCCAGAGTCATCCCAGGCCCAGCAAAACCGCCCTAACCACAGGGCCTGAAGAAGCAAAGTCCTCTGGTTCCCTCCAGCAGGGGCTGGGGTTCCTTATTTATCTACGCGCCACGTCAAAAAGAACAACGGCTGTTTTGGCTGCTGATCACACCTCCAGCTACAGGTCGGGTAGTTGTAATATTGGCAGTCTAAACAACAGTAATTATGACGATGGTGTTAAAAGTACCTTGCATTTTTTTTTAAACCTGTGTGATTATTAGTTTATTAGTATTATCCAGGACTCGATGTTCAGCCTTCCTCCTGAAGCCATACGTAAACAAATGCAATGGAAACAATTCGGAAGTCAAAATAATATAACAAAAAAGTACTCCATCCCCCAAATGAGTAAAAATTACAAGAACGCTATTTTAACACAACTGGCACTTTAAGAGAACGATAATCTGAAAAGCCACGAAGTTGTCAAATTGTTTCCTAAACTGCTACAGGTAAAAATGAATGAATTTGGGTTTTATAAAGAG
This sequence comes from Myrmecophaga tridactyla, assembly GCA_004026745.1. Classification (NCBI taxonomy): domain Eukaryota; kingdom Metazoa; phylum Chordata; class Mammalia; order Pilosa; family Myrmecophagidae; genus Myrmecophaga; species Myrmecophaga tridactyla. The sequence goes on along the minus strand of PVIY010061425.1, from coordinate 8,659 downwards.
AGACCAAACTCTAATAAATTGGATAACTGGTACTGAGATGAAAAGTCCAGGGGTCTTCTTTCCTTGCGTCTATCTCATTCATAGAGGGGCAAACCACAATATATATGAACATACCACCTTACTTTACATGTGGCACCGTTCTTTCAAATGCTGGCCCAGTTAATTAAAAGTATTTAACACTAATGGAAAATGTCAAGTTCCAACGCAGTGCGTATTTAGATAAACTGGAAAAGACATTTACAGCCGGCACTTTCATTAAGCTCTTGGTGTGACTATCATCAGCAAAATTTAATACTGCAGTCTTGTATTTCAAGCTCACGCTTTTGGGGGTGCGTTCTCAAGTCTTACTTAACATGGGAACTGCAGAAATAACTGTCATTACTTGGCTGAAGACCAGTTGAATCCTTATGTAAAGATTAGAAATATTTTTCTATATAATAGTCCTTCAAGGACAGATTTACAGATTGTTTGCCTTTAACAACCCCATCCCATGAATAGATTGGTTCCTCTTCACTTCATAAATGTGATAACTGGGCTGTGCAAAGTTTGATCTCAACTGGTCCAGATTTCTGAGGTTCGGCTAATATTTTCAGAGTTTTACATCTGGGCTAACATTGGATATTCACCATACATCTCTGAGGAAGGGAGGGGAATATCAGCCTATGTAGCAGATGAGCACACTGATGAAGAGTCCAATGCTGCATCTTTCAGGACGAGACACTGCAGCCTCATCAGCCTAGGGCTTTCCCCACAGGACGGCCCTACCTCCTGGTTCCCAAAGCAAACCTCAGTGACCTCTTATTGCCTTCATTATTTCTCTTTAGTCTGAAGAAGCGTTGTTAAGAGAAAAATGGTAGCCAAGTTCCTTTTAGGATGAGTTGTCTCGTGAAGGGCTCTTTATGACCACTCATGCCATCAGAGTTGCTTTCCCGGGAACTCCGAATCAGAAGAGGCAGATGGGAAGGGAGAGGGGGAGAGAGCATGAGTCAGATGACAAGTGCGGGTCAGATAAGCAGATGAGAGCTGGTGCTCCCTTTGGCTGCACGGGTCACTGGGAGCTGTGCGAAAGCATCAGGCAGACCCGGTGAGGCTGGTGGGAGAAAGAGGCAGAGACAAGCGGACAGGGAGGGGTTGCCTGGGTTCCAATAGGACCCAGAGCTGAGATCCAGGCCTTCTGGCGTTCCACCTTACCATCCTGCCCTGGAGTTCCAGAAACACCTCAGTATCCTCCACAAACACATCCCCCTTTCTGTTTACAGTAGTTTTCGAGCATCTGCCATAAAGGAGTTGTTAAGTAACACAATAACCACGGTTAAGCTACTTACCCTCTCTTAGTCTCAGTTTCCTAACCCATTAAGCGGAGATAAAAATACACGTAGTGGTGAGGAATCAATATTAGAGACCTGGCATAGTTTCTGGCATATGGTGAAGACTCCAACATAGCTCATTTTAAAGATTATGGTCTCCCCTGGACAAGATAAGTCCTGAAACCTAGAGGGCCCAGCCTCTCAGAACAGCAGCTGTTGTTGTTCTGTTGTAATATCCTACCTCATATTATCGACAGCCCCTTCCAACATGAAAAGGTTAGAATTCCAAATACCTCCAAGGAGAGGGATAGAAAGATCAAAGGTGATGGTGGAGTTATACAGAGAAGATAGGTTTTAACAAATGAATATGATTGCTAAAAAATCATTAGATTAGTATTTCTTTTAGTCTCCAGTATCTTAGAGCAACTAGAAGTAAAAACCTAAAATTGTGGAATTGTAACCCATGTCCAACTCTGAAATATGTTCTACAACTAATTATGGTTCTGTGCGCTTTGAAACTTATTGCTTTTTGAATATACGTTATTTTTCACAAAAAAGAAAAAAAGTTGATTGTGATTATAAAAAAATATATATTTCTTCCTTCTAGTCTCCTATATTCTGGAGCAGCTACAAGGAAACATCTGAGAGGATGGTATGGTAGCCTGTGACAAACTCTGGGATCTGTCCTGTATTTACCTGTCAAAGAGCACTGAGAAAACTATTGGGTATTTTTTTCTTTGCTTTGTATATATATTATATTATACAATAAAAAATGCATAAGATGTAAAATAAACAAATGGCAAAAAAAAAAAAAAGAGAGAGAGAGAGAGATTATGGTCGATTTTCTGCAAGATACTGCTAAGAGCCCTCAGCCTGGTCTCGCCCAGCATGCCTCACACGCAGCACTGGGGACTGGCTGTGAGGCAGAGCTACGGAGATGCACTGTCTTGGCGCTGTCAGCGCTCCTGGGGACTTTGGGGCGGCCTGGACCTCCCGGAGGGAGCTGTGATTGGCACCTTCCTCTGGGAGTCTGCCCTGTATGGTGTGTCTGCAGGAGACTCGTGAACGATGGCACCATGACTCAAACGCAACTCCCAGCCTTCACTCCAACTTACGGCTTCTCTGGACCTGCAAAGGTGTTTTCACTACCCCATCCTGAGCACGTCATGACTTGGGCTTATTTGAGGCAGGAACACACTTCAAAGACCCTTCCTGAGCCCACACAGATGAGGTCCTTGCCAGGATCACATTCCTGTGGCTTGTGATCTGGTCGTCTTTATGCTGTTTGAGCAACAACTTTTTTTTTCATTTTTTAAATTAATTAAAAATATATATATTACAAGAAAGAAACACATTCTTAACATATGCTCATTCTGTTCTACATATATAATCAGTAATTCACAATATCATCACATAGTTGCATATTCATCATCATGATCATTTCTTAGAACATTTGAGCAACAATTTTTTATCCAAAGTCCACAGTCGGCTTCTGGAAATACAGTTGCTTTCTTATTCTGTGATGTTTTCAAAAATAAACTTGAATCTCACTACTTTCACTAACTCAGTAAAAAGAGAGATCTAAGAAAACCTCCGAGGCATTTATGTTGTCTCGGTCCCCATACCAGAAGCTCCAGCTTCTACAAAACGAAACCCAGAGTTCCCCCAGTGTCTGACGAGCTAATTGCTGGGGTTCTGCCCTTTAAGTCTGCTTAAGAATTCCTACTCTAAATCTTACCTCCAAAGAGAAATTTCATCTTTAAAACATCCAACCCAGTCCTACACAAAAAGGCAGTTTTCCTCGGTGTAAAAGGCTGCTGTATTGCAAGAATCACCATTAGGGTGTGGGCATGCTGAGCTCTGATGAAAGCCAAAGCTGGAACATATTGTTATCATTGAGAGAACCTTAGACAAGACTGCTTTAAAACCATAAAAGGGCTGCTGAGAGGTGGTGCAATGGCGGCTCAGCAGGCAGAATTCTCGCCTGCTATGCCGGAGACTTGGGTTCGATTCCCAGACCCTGCCCATGCAAAAACAGAACAAAACAAACAAACAAAAAAGCAAACAAACAAACAAAAAAGGACTGCTGAGAAACAAAACTAGAAGGTGATTTCTTAGAACTTTCTCTCTTTTTTTAAATTTTATTTTATCCCGTGTCTCCCCATTATTTGTTTGTTTGTTTTGGAGTTTTCATTGTTTATTTTTTCTCTTCCTGTCTGCTTTATTTTCCTTTATCTTAAGTCAATGTTTTATTTTTTTTAACTTTTTAAGTTGTATGATATAACATATATATGAAGCAAAAAAGTAAAAAGCAATAGTTTTCAAGGCACTCTTCAGCAAGTAGTTACAGGACAGATCCCAGAGTTTGTCGTGGGCTACCATACCATCCACTCAGATTTTTCCTTCTAGCTGCTCCAGAACATTGGAGGCTAGACGGAATAAATATTTTTTTTATCATCATAATCAACATTTTCTTTCTTTTTTTGTGTGAAAAATAACATATATATTAAAAAACAGTACATTTCAAAGCACAGGCAGCAATTAGTTGTAGAACAGATTTCAGAGTTTGGGATGGGTAACAATTCCATAATTTTAGGTTTTTACTTCTGGCTGCTCTAAGATACTGGAGACTAAAAGAAATATCAGTATAATAATTCAGCACTCATAAGTATAGAATTGCCATATGACCCGGCAATACCATTGCTAGGTATCGACTCAGAGGGGGCAAGGACACAAACGAACCAATGTTTATAGGAACATTAGTTACAATTGCCAAGAGATGGAAACAGCCAAAATGTCCATCAACAGATGAGTGGCTAAACAAGCTGTGGTATATACATACGATAGAATATTATGCAGCTGTAAGACAGAATAATTTATGAAGTATGTAACAATGTGGATGGATCTTAAGGATATTATGCTAAGTGAGGTTAGCCAGAAACAAAAGGGCAAATACTGTATTGTCTCACTGATATGAACTAACATTAGTGAATGAACTTGCAGAATTTCAATTAAGAACAGAGGTCATCAGGAGATAGAAATAAGGTAGATATTAGGTAATTGGTGCTGAAGGGATATAGATTGTGCGACAGGACTGACAGTAAAAACTCAGAAATGGATAGCACAATACTACCTAACTGTAATACAATAATGCTAGTACACTGAATGAAGCTGAATGTGGGAATGATAGAGGGAGGAGGCCTGGGGGCACAAATGAAATCAGAAGGAAAGATAGATGATAAAGACTGAGATGGTACAATCTAGGAATGCCTACAGTGTATAATGATAGTGACTAAATGTGCAAATTTTTAAAAGTTCTTGCATGGGGAAGAACTAAGGAATGTCAGTACTGTAGGGTGTTGAAAATAGGTGGTAATTCATATTTTTAAATTTTAACTTATGTGTGAGACTAAAGCAAAAAAATGTCTATTTGGTATAAAATTTATAATTTGACTAGTGCATCTCCTAATATAACTTATGTGGACAGTTTAATTGAACATCATAACTACGTGGAACCTTGAGCAGGGCATGAGATTTAGTAGGTTTGTCCAGAGTGATGCCCCAATAAATCCCAGAGTGATTTGAACAGTGAATAAAAAAGTATTTGCAAAGTCCCCTTGGGGGAATGGTGAGAAAGGGGGAAAATTCAACTTCCCCATGTGGAGAATTCCAGATGTTCTCACAAGCAGTGGGGACAACCAAAGCAACAGGCCGAGCCCTCAATCTTGGGGTTTGTTCATATGAAACTTATCCCCACAAAGGACAAGCTAAACCTACTTAAAATTAGGCCTAAGAGTCACCCCCAGAGAACCTCATTTGTTGCTCAGATGTAGCCTCTCTCTCTCACCAACACGACAAGCAAACTCACTGCCCTACCCTCTCTACGTGGGACATGACTTCCAGGGGTGTGGACCTTCCTGGCAATATGGAACAGATATCCTAGAATGAGCTGGGACTCAGCATCAAGGGATTGAGAAAACCTCAACCAAAAGGGGGAAGAGCGAATGAGACAAAATAAAGTCTCAGTGTCTGAGAGATTTCAAATAGAGTTGAAAGGTTATACTGGAGGTTATTCTTATGCATTATATAAATATCACCTTTTTAGTTGAGGTATATTGGAGAGGTTGGAGGAAACTGCCTGAAAATGTGGAGCTGTGCTCCAGTGGCCATGTTTCTTGAAGATGATTGTAGGATGATATGGCTGTCGCGGTGTGACTGTGTGGTTGTGAGAGCCTTGTGTCTGATGCTCCTTTTGTCTACCTTATCGATGGTCAAGTAAAACATATGGATTAAAAATAAATAAATAGTAGGGGGAAGAAATGTTAAAATAAATTTAGTAGATTGAAATGCTGGTCATCAGTGAAGGGGAGGGGTACGGGGTATAGTATGTGTGATTTTTTTCTGTTTTCTTTTTATTGCTTTTTCTGAATTGACGCAGATGTTCTAAGAAATGATCATGATGATGAATATACAACTATGTAACGATAGTGTGAGTTATTGATTATATAACAAGAATGGAACGATCATATGGTAAGAATGTTTGTGTTTATATGTGGTCATGTATCATAAATAAATTAATTAAAAAAAAAGAAAGGGAGGGATAAGGGGGTATTTTATGTATGAATTTTTTTCTGTTGTCTTTTTATTTCTTTTTCTGAATTGATGCAAATATTCTAAGAAATGATCATGATGAATATGCAATTATGTGATGATATTGTGAATTACTGATTATATATGTACAATGGAATGATCATAAAAATTTTTTTTAATAAAAATAATTCAGCAGTCATACTCATTTGCTAAAACTTACCTTCTCTGTATAACTCCACCATCACCTCTGACTTTATCCCACTCTTTAGGGGTGTTTGGGCTACGGCCATTCTAACTTTTTCACGTTGGAAGGGGCTGTCAGTAATATGGGGTAGGGGGATGGAAATATCTCATGTTCTGGAGACGCTGGGCCCTCTGCATTTCAGGATTTATCTGGACCAGGGACCCATCTGGAGGTTGTAGGTTTCTGAAGAGTTACTCCAGTGCATGGAAACTTTGTAGAATTTTATATATTGCCCTAATGTTTGGCACAGTATCTTGGGTTTCCCCAGTGGTAAAGTTTAATAGTTCCATATTTTTTTCTCCCATCCTTCAAGGGACTTTGCCAATACTTTTTGATTGTCTGCTTAATATATACTCTGGGATGTGTCAAGGCATTATATTAAGCAACAGAGGATTAAAGACCCTAATTCTTATTCTGAGCTCCCTGTGTTTGGATTGTTTGAATGATCTATTGAGACAGGGTGAGGTAGATTATGTGCTACAGAAAATTTAGGTTCTGGGCAAAATAAACCGTTCTTCTTTTGGTCTCAAAGGGTAAGTGAAGCTCTAAAATACAATGTCTTCCTTGCCCTTGTATTCTGAATTACCTTAATCCCGACATAGTCGGCTTCGGTTTTTTATCTCTAAAAACCAGGTTATTCATATATAAAACAAAATCCAGAAATAACAATTAGCACTCTGGACTAAATGTGACTACTATAGGAGCTTACAGTCCAGTCCCCAGTTTTTTTTATAAGTACTTTCCAAATGAGATCATAAAATATTTGCTCTTTTATTTCTGGCTTATTTTGTCTCACCAAATGTCCCACAGGTTTATTCACATTGTTGTATGCCTCACAACTTTGTTCCTTTTTGCAGCAGCACAATGTTCGGTCATGTGTATACACCATGACATGAGAATTTACTTCTCAGTCAGTTCATACTTCAGCCACGGGCTTTCATTAGGCATCATGTATAATGTACAAAGTCCACAGTCCATCAACACTCTCAATTTTAGATAATTTCATTGTTCCCAAGGGAAAGACAGACAATAAACACGCCCTCACTAAATAGAAAATCCAAACCTCCCTGTGCTGGTTTGAATTTGTGGAACCCAAAAAAGCCCTGTCCTTTAATCCTCATTCAATATTGCTGGGTAGGAGCTTTTTTATTGTTTCCATGGAGATGTGACCCACCCAATTGTGGGTGGTAACTTCTGATTAGGTGATTTCCATGGAGGTGTGTCTCCACCCATTCAAGGTGGGATTGCTTACTGGAGCCCTTTATTTAGGAGGGAACTATTTTTGGGAAAAGCAGCAGAGTCATGAGAACCACAAGAGCCCACACAGCTGGAGACCTTTGGAGATGAAGAAAGAAAACATTCTGGGGGAGCTTCATGAAACAAGAAGCCAGGAGAGAAAGCTAGTAGATGCCGCCTTGCTCACCATGTGCCTTTCCAGTTGAAGGAGAAACCCTGAACTTCATCGGCCTTTTTGAACCAAGGTATTTTCCCCTGGATGCCTTAGATTGGACATTTCTATAGCCTTGCTTTAATTTGGACATTTTCGAGGTTTTAGAACTGTAAACTTGCAATTTAATAAATTCCTGTTTTTAAAAGCTGCTATTTTTGTGGTATATCACATTCCGGCAGCGAGCAAACTAGAACGTTCCCCGTAACTCTTGTCCCTTCCCCATTATGTATCCCTGGTATTGCTGCAGTACTGTTGATGTTTTCCTGTTAAACATATAGCCCATAGCATGCGATAGCACTTTTCCCCCTATACCCTGAAATTATACATTCTTTGTACAAGATTCATATCTTTGCAGTAGCTCATGCAAGAATTTACTTATATTTGTAGTGTTAATTGGTGGAACACATGAGTCCATATAACCCCTTTCAATCATGTTCCCTTTCAATATGGTAATATTACTTATAGACCCACTAGGGAACCACTTTCACGTCTATCTATTCCCTTATTATTAAGTTCAACCTTATTAGCTAACCATTCACCCATCTCTAGCTGCCGTATATCTCTAGGTCCCCTATATTCTGAATTATAAGCCTCTCATTTTACCTTTGCCATGGTCATAAAAGTGGAATCCTACAGTATTTATTCCTTTGTGTCTGGCTTATTTCACTCAGCATTATGTCCTCAAGGCTCAGCCATCTTGTCATGTGCTTCAGGACGCCATTTGGTCTCACTGCTGCATAATATTCCATCGTATGTATATACCACATTTTGTTAATCCACTTATCTGTTGATGGGCACTTGGATTGTTTCCATCTTTTGGTAAATAAATGTGAATAATGCTGCTATGAACATCGGTGTGCAAATTTCTATTTGTTTCACTACTTCTAGTGCTTCTGGGTATAAACTGCATAGTGATATTGCTGGGTGTAGGCCAACTCGCTATTTAGTTTCCCAAGGAACCACCAAACTGCCTTCCATGGTGACTGCACCATTATACATTCCCACCAGCAGTGCCTAAGTGTCCCAATTTCTCCACATCCTCTGCAACATTTATAGTTTTCTGTTTGA
>PVIY010061424.1:0-11254 GCA_004026745.1 Myrmecophaga tridactyla | reverse complement strand
TAGATGTTGTGCCATTTCTTTATGCCCTCAATGATTTCTGGTAAGCAATCCATTGTTACTCAAATTCATTTTCTCCTGCAAGTAATGTGTTATTTCTCCTTGCAACTTTCAGTTTTCTTCTTTATCTTTTAATTCAGAAGTTTCACACTGTTTCTTAGTGTGTATTTGTTTGAATCTCTCATGTTGGGAAATTATAGCCATTATTTCTTCAAGTACTTTTTCAGCCTCACCTTTCTCCTTTCTTCTGGAACTCTGAGTCCTTGAAAGTTAAATATTTTATTATAATACCACAAGTTCCTAAACTTCTGTTCTTTTTTTTTCAATCTATTTTCCCTGTGCCATTGAGATTAAGACTTTTCTATTGCTCGGCCTTCTAGTTCACTAATGCTTTCCTTTGTCTCTTCCATTCTGCTGTTATGCCTATCCATTTAGATTTTTGTTTCATTCATTGTGTTTTGCAGTTACATAATTACAATTTGGTTCTCTCTTGTATCTTCTCTTTCTTTCCTGAAACTTTTAATATTTTTTGCTGATACAGTCTATCTTTTAGTTGTCTTACCTGTGTTCATAATTTCTCATTGAGGCACATTTTTATGGTGATAAATTTAAAACATTTGTTAGGCATTTTTTAATCACCTCTGTCATCTTGGTTTTGGCATCAGTAAGTTGCCCTTTTTCATTCATTTTGAGATCTTCCTGGTTCTTAGTATGATGAATGTTTTTTTTTTAACTGAAATGTGGACATTTTGAGTATTATGTTATGATACTCTGGATCTTATGCTCTGTTGGGAAATGGGGGAAATCACCTCTTTACTTCTAGATGAAGGTAGAAATCCAGGTTCCCCACTTGGGCTCCATTGATAATTTTGGGTGGAGTTCATCATGATTGCTGAGTGAGGTGGAAGTTCTGACTCCTATCCAGGCTTCTGATGATTCTTCACTGCATGGGAGATGTAGGATTGCCTTGTTATTGCTTCCATTATGGTCTCTACTTACATCAAAGGGTAGGGGATGTTCTTTTTACTACTAGGCAGTGATAAAGGTCCTTAGTCTCCAGTAGGCCTCCTCTGACACCTCCTCAGTGTGAAGGGGAAAGAGTGCCTTATTATTGCTAGAGAATGAGGCAGGGTAGGATTAGAAGCCCAGGTGTTCCAAGTTGTCTCCACTGACATTGTGTGGGTTGGGAATCATTACTGCCTGGTTTGGATGGAAACACTGAGTTCCTACTCAACCTTCTTGCCTTCTGCAATACCACAGAGTGTGAGTATGCTGAGGTGTCTTGTTACAGCCTGACAATAATGGAGATCTAGGCTCCCCACTTAGCCTTTGTTAGTGTGGGTGGGAGTGGAGACACATTTTTTTTCCCTTAACGTTTGGCTAGAGTATAGAGGTTGTTGTCTAAAAGTTTTCTTTCTTGGTAGGCTTCCCCATTTCTGTTCCTTTAGCTAGAGAATGCAGGCCTTTGGGGGAGCTTTTTATGTACACCTGTTGACTTTTCCAGGTTATTGGAGTCTTCAACTCTAAGTCTGGGATGTATGAGGCAAAAAGAAAACCTAGGAAACTCAACTGTATGTCATTCTTTGTGTACTGGGGTCCCTAATTCATCTGACTTCTTAGTTCCACCTTTCAGATTTGTATTATTATTATCATTATTATTATTTTCAATGTAATGCCTAATTTATTTTTTCCTTGTACTTAGTGAAAGCAATAGAGAAAAGTTTCATTTTCCCTCAATCAGGAGTCCCTTCTTTTAAAAATAGCTCTTGCTGTGTATCCAACTCTGTTCTGAAAGAGTGACATATATTAACTTTTTAAAATCTTTTAACAGCACCAGGTTAGGATTATTTTTACTCTTTTTCAGATGAGGAAACTGAAGCCCAGAAATGTGATTTCATACAGCTAGATACTGGTGGTGGAATTTGTTCCTATGTAGTTGGATCTGGGCTTCAGAACTCAGAAGTATCAACTTTAAATCCTGGCTCTTTGACTTGCTACTGTGTGCCTTCAAATTAGCTCCTTATCTTCTCTGGGGACAGAAAAGGAACAAATTGAAGGAAGAATGACTTCAAAGATAAAATCATAGAAGCAAAGATCTGGAATGAAATGAACTTCTTGGACCGAAAAAGTGGGGAGGATCAGTTCACCCCTGTGCTTGGAAGGGGCAGTCCTTCTGCCCAGTACTTTGAGGGGGCAGAGCTCATGCCCCATTGCTCAGAAAGCGTGCTGCTGCCCCAATGCTCAGAGAGGGTGGGCCTTCACCCCAGTATTCAGGGAGAGCATGACCACTGCACAGGATATGGAAGGAGTGGGGCTGCTGCTCCAACAGGCCCAGAGAACAGAACAACAATCTACATGGGTATTGATGGGTTTTGAACTTGTTGTGATCCATGACCCCTATTTTTCTTCTGATGTCTTCCTTCTGAAATGGAAATATTTATCCTTTGCCTGTTGTATCGTGAAGCAGATAACTTTTTTCTAGGTTTAATAAGTCATTGGTAGAGTAATTTTTTCCCATGATGGACTATGCCTACAACTGATATTGGTGAGACTTTGTACTTAACATTATTTTTGAAATGATTTAAGGCTTTGGGATGTTGTGATGGAATGAATGTATTTTGGAAGTAGGATGACATGTCTTCCTGGGGTCCAGAAGGTAGACTGTTGGAGATTGAATCATGTGTCATATAAAAGGTATGTTCAGGTCCCAAACTCTGGTCCTGTGGTTATGAAGGCATTTGTAAATAGGACCAGTGAAGATGTTATTAGCTAAGGTGTGCCTAAGTTGAATGAGGATCAACCTTAATCCACTATGGCTGATGTCTTCATAAATAAAGAAAATTGGACACAGGAAAAGAAGGCTTGGGGATCAACCAGAAGCTGGAAGTCACTGGATCCCCGAAGAGAAAGAACATGTTGCCATGTGCTTGCCATGTGACAGAAAAGCCAAGGGACTCCAAATATTGGTGGACTGCTAGAAGATACCTATTCTGGGACCAAGCAAGTCTTTCAGACTTTGAAATCTTAAGGTAGTAAATTCACATTGTTAACCAATCCATTGTGTGGTATTAGTTTTAGCAGCTAGGAAACAAAAACAGGGAATGCCAAATAAACAATTCTATGGTAAATATCCACAGAGAACTTTTTCTAGAGCATTTATATATTAATTTCAACAATCATATTAATTTGATTAATAATTTGTGATGGGCCCATATGCGTGTTGGTCTATTTGAGAAGTTAGGTCTTCTGAGGGCTTGTGTTGGGAAATAATAAAGCCACATATTGAAAAAGTTTGTAGGAAATGAAAACCAGTTTCCTCATTCTTTATGCCTGCCTAGTATTCCACTGAATGCCTGCATTATAATTTATCAATTAATTTCTTATTGATGGACCTTTAGGCTCTTTTCAGTTTTTGCTATTATAAACAGTGATACAATTGTGTTATTGTGCAAATATCACTTCATAATTTTTCTAGTATACGTTTGATAGAAATTTCTATAAATTGGATTACTGCATCAACTTGTATAAGCACATATAATTTGCCTAAATTTTGTTCAAATCTCCTCCAGAGCAGTTGTACAAATTTGCATTTCAATCCATAATGGATGAATGCTCTTCTTTCATTAAAATATCAACAACAAAATATGTGTCAAACTTTATTCTCTATTTGTTTCTTTTTCTATCTCTTATATTTGTCTAATCATAATTATCATGTTAAAAATTATTGGACATATTATAACATTGTTTTTAAAGTTTTTTTCTGCTAATTCCATAATTCTCTTATTTCCTGGTTTGGCTCTTGTGGTGGTTTGGAACTACGTACCCTGAAAATCAGGTTCTTAACCCTAATCCATTCCTGTGGATGTAAACCTATTGTAAGTGGGACCAAGAAGCTGGAGCAATGAAACTGAGAAGAGAAGGGAGAGGCCGGCAGAGGCCATCATGTACCTGGCCATGTGATGGAAGAATCCAGGATTGCTGACAGTTAGTTTTGAGGAAGAAAGCATTATCCTGATGATGCTTTGATTTGGGCATTTTCACAGCTTCAAAATTGTAAGCTTATAAACTATTAATTTCCATACTTAAAGCCAACTCACTTTATGCTTTGAGAAGCTTAGCAAACTAAAACAGCTCTATAGAAAGATTATTTTGTCTTCTTAGTTTAGGTCACATTTTCTTGCTTTGGGGCATGTCTTTTAATTTTGGCTAGAATTGCAGACATAGCAAATTTCACATCATTAAGCACTAGATTTTATTGGATTATTTTGAGCAACCTTTGTACATTGTGTGGCAGGCAGTTATTTGCAGACCAGATTGATTCCTTTGAGGCTTGGTTTTTGGTTCCATTAGGGCATATTTAGAAGGCTAGTTTACTCCCATTAATAAGTTAAGATACCTCTGAGGTCTCCACTGAATTTCCTTAGTCTTCACTTCCACACTTTGGTGGTTGGAACTGAACATCTCCTAGTCCTATGCACATTCTGTGAATTGTTCAGCTTAAAGCTCGCCAGACATTCTTTCACAGCTTCATGGGATTTAATTCTATTCATGAGTGGAGTAGGGTTCAGAATAAGACTCAAGGGTACTCCTATGCAGATTTATTTATCTCTTTTTCCATGTAGTGTCTTCTTCTCCCATATTCTTCACTTTCAGTCACAACAGCCTTTCAGACTTTGACATTAGTCTTTTCAGTGCAAACTTACACTGTGCTATGGCAGTCTGGAAGGTGAATTTAGATGGATAGCCAGTGCAATTATGGGACTAACTTCATTTTCCTTTCCTTCTCTAAGAATTACAATCCTCTGAAGCCTATTGTCCAATGATCAAAAATGATTGCTTCAAATGTATTTTTTTCAGTTTTCTATTTGTTTGCAGTAGTAGAGTAAGTCCATCATATCTTTCCCCATTTTTGATATTCTTATATCTACATTGTCAGGACATATATCTAATACATATTATTTTGACACTTTATACACATATTTAGACTCTGTATAACAGTTAATAGATTTAATATCACTACTCATCATCGCCACTCATTGAAGCATCTCTAATCATCTCTTAGATATTTGGGCTCATTTTCTGGTAGAAATGTTGAACTGAACAGGCCACTGGGACAGTAGATGTAAACAGATTACTTCTGGGCAATCAAAATATATGGTCCCCATTTAAGATACTTATTGCTCATTCTTCCTTTTAAATTGCCTCGAGCCATTTGGTAACTGAAGAACTGGGTAATTTTTTCTTTGTGTGTATTTTTTCCAACAAAAGGACCAGTCAAGTTTGCAATGGATCTGGGGAAGAAAAGATATTTATAAGAAGTTTGTAACCAATATGCTATGTAAATACAACACATATTCAGATATTTATTCACATTAAGAGAAAGTATCAGTGGCATGGCCATTGATAAAACAATTGTTTGACTGGACTTTAGAAGGTGTGTTTTGGTTACTGGATTCCAATATAAGTTATTTAGATTTCTGTAGAATTATAATTAAAAGTTCCCTATAAAACATGAGTGAGTGTTTTATAGGGATTGAATAATTGAATGGCCAGCTTCAATTATTTCTACATATTCTCTGTTTCAATTCTTTATAGCTGAGAATGATCTTGGACTCAGCATTTAACTTCTCTCACCCTCGGCTTTCTTCTCTGAAAAATGATCCCTACTTCACAAGGTTTGAGGCACATGAGGTGAGGTATGTGAAACACCTTCTACAAACTTGAAAGTTTTAATTATATAAATGCTAATCGTATGGGAGGCACTATTGTTCACTGGTGAATCATTTAGGCCTAGGATGTAGGTTCTTGGACTTAAATTGCTGTTCACAACTCATTTGTTGTGTGTCCTGCAAATTACTTAGGCTCTCTAAATCTCAATTTTATTTGTAAAATGGGAATAAAACCAATACCTTCTTCATAAAAACTGTTCTAAAAGTTTACAGATATAATACATATAAATATTTTAGCCTATTACTCGAAAAATGCTAAACACTCATGGATGTTAATAGCTGGGATTGTTAGTCATACTAACAAAAAAAAGGAAAACTGGATATTAACATTTACTAATTTCAGCAAGGTTAAACCAAGATTGCTTTTATCAAATAATCATTTTATTCTACAGAATTCTCACAAAGATTTGAAAATTTTTTCAGGTTTTCTTTCTGTTCTTTTTGACATATAAAAGTAGTTTTTTTTGCTACATTAAAAGCTTATATTCTGAAATAGTAAAGATCAGTAGGTGAAGAAAGGATTATCTATTTGTTCTTCTGTCAATCTTTACTACTCTGTGGGAGGGACTATATTAGCTGGTTGCATCAACATAGAGGACAATGTACTTGCTCTATCTCCACCCCACCTCTTCTCCTCCCTAACACATTTTTAGCTACTGAACCTGTGAGATCCTGGACACTTGGCCCTGATAGGATGCTATTCCCAGAGAGAAGAGGGGCCTCTTGCCACTGACCTAGAATTGTGGCATTGTAATGTTCTACCATTTGATCTCCTGATTTTTCTCAGCTCTATTATGATCACTTTATGTTCTATACTCATTACCACAGTGTGATTTTATGTTTTTTCATACCAATGACCTTAATGGTCTTCAAATCAGACCAGAGTGTCAGAACTCAATTTTTAATTCAAGGTTTGAGATTGATTTCATAGCTGGGTTGAAACTAACTTAAACTCATTTATCTATAAAGATAGTTCTTTATTTTACTTTTATTTTTCTTTAAACAGTCATTGTATGTGTTACAAGGATCATTACATTCAGTGTAAAGAAAGCAGAGCTTTTTCATTTCATATTAATGATCTGATCTTTGTCTCAAGCCACCATCTGTGTCCCCTTTGTGGATTTTTAGAATTCCACGAACTTCTCATACTTCTCCCCAAGATGGAAGTTTTGTATACAGCAAATTCAATGTCCTCTCAGGCTGCAGAGAGGGGCCTCATTGTGCTGCTCTCTGGATTTTTTTTTTTTTTTAACATGGGCAGGCACCGGGAATCAAACCCGGGTCCTCGGGCATGGCAGGTAAGCATTCTTACCTGCTGAGCCACCGTGGCCCACCCTGCTCTCTGGATTCTTAATAAATCCTGCACCAACAGTGTCCCTTGTCAACTTGCTTTAGCTTGCCTTGTTGGCAGCTCTGCTGAAGTTTGAGGCTGAAGAACTTGTACTGCCTTAACCTTTTTTCAGATAGGACCTATGATCCTCTTCACTGTCATGATTCTTTCTCTGCTCTTCTAAGTGCAGCAGCTGCCAAGAAGGTCTGGCTGTGATTTCCTTCTGATCTGCAACCTTCTTGGTCTGCATTATAGTCTTCAGCCTCAGGTGTTGACCTCCTGCTAGACATCTCATAAATCACCAGACATCCTAACAGTTACCTTCCACAACCCTCATTAGGGCATGTGAGAATTTCTGAATTTCCTACATGCAACTATACCCAAGCTAGAGAGCTAAACTCAGATTTTTTCTTTTCTTAACACTTCCACACCACTGATTCCACTCTAAAAGAAATTTCCTAGGTTGGTTGGTCTCCTCTCCAAGTGTTAAGGACAAGATGTGGAAAAGGACCCTATGAGCTATTGAGAACAGAGGTGGGGTAGGATTTTTCTTAGCTTCTCATTGATTAATATAGGCCATTTTCTTTCCTTCCTAAGAGAGGACTCCAGTTTTTAATTTTCTGTTGGGAGGCTCTACCACAAGTTATTTCTTCGTTTTGAAGTCATCTTTTCTCTCACATTTATTTCCCTTCATTCTCTGAAAAATTTAGCTCCTGATTCATTATCTCTTCCTCCAACACTACTTCTGTCATAATGCTCGATAGTGTCAATATTCATAAGATCATCTTTCCAATACCCTAGCCTTTCATCTCCTTGACTCTGTATCCTCCAATGATAATTGACACAATTTCTACTGTTCACTCCTGTCCATGGCCTAGACTTTGTTTTTAATTACTTGCTATATTCCTTCTATAATTTCAATTTCAAGCCTCTCATTCTTTGACCACCACCTCTTATCTTACCAGCTAACTTCTGGCAATACTCCAACTCTAACAATCCTTTCACCACACTGAAAGTTAGCTGACCTGAAGTTAGCTGTTCTCCATCTGCCACCCTGTTCCTAACCCAGTGAATGTCCTTATACCTTTCTTTATTCAGTGAGAATTTTATGTCTCATCATTACCATTATTTGTTTGCTATAAAAGGACAGCTTCCTTACCTCTCTCTTTTTGTCATGACACTGCCTGGTAAAATCACAATGTAGTTAGATGCAACGGTTTTCCTTTTCTGTACTGGAGCAGGCAAAGCTGAATATGGCTGGTGAAAAATTTGCCATTGTGCTGACTGATCTCACTTTTAATTTAGAACAACTAATCTCAATTGGGCTCTTAATACTGCGCCCAAATTATACTGTTTTTCCATGGTGTAGCCATTCCCCCAGTCTTTAAATCATCTTTCATACCTTTTCTTTCTTTTAAAACTTCTGACACTTTCTCATTCACCCTTATTCTTTGTTGATGACAGATAAAATGAAGGCAATCAGGAGACAATTGTCTGTTTACTCACTCTCATCTCTTCACTACCTGATCTATGCCCATGTGTTTAGCCTTAAATCTTTTGATGGAAGAACTATTTAGACTCCTAGCAAAGAAAATATCTCTACTTGTACACAAGGTCTCATTCTCTCTCATACTCTTAAGGACTTCATTCTAGCAATTCTCTTTCATTCTATTTTCAATGCTGCTTCCAGAGACCATTAACATATGTAGATAAATTATTCTGTATAGTACTGGAGTAGTAGATACATGACCTTATGTGTTTGTCAAAATTCACACAATATTTTGCACAAATTTAAAACAAAACAAAACAATAAAAAATATATAGATCATGTCATTTGTATTAGTTAGGGTTCTCTAGAGAAACAGAATCAACAGGGAACACTCGCAAATATAAAATTCATAAAAGTGTCTCACATGACTGTGGGAACACAGAGTCCAAAATCTTCAGGGTAGGCTGTGAAGTCAATGATTCTGATGGAGGGTCTGGATGAACTCCACAGGAGAGGCTCACCAGCCAAAACAGGAAGAACCTGTCTCTTCTGAATCCTCCTTAAAAGGCTTCCAGTGATCAGATTAAGCATTACTCATTGCAGGAGACACTCCCTTTGGCTGATTACAAATGGAATCAGCTGTGGATGTAGCTGACATGATCATGATTTAATTCTATGAAATGTCCTCATTGCAACAGACAGGCCAGCACTTGCCCAACCAGACAAACAGGTACCACCACTTGGCCAAGCTGACACATGAACCTGACCATGACACCATTCCGCTGTTCAAATCCTCCAAAGTTTGAGTCAAAATCTTTGCAAATTTCTACAAGGCCATTCTTCTCTAGTCATGCTGGTACCCTTGAGTCCTCAACACACAAGATATTCCCTATTTTCAGGCTCTTTCATTTGTTGATTCTCCTGCCTGGAATAATTTTACCCTATATAACTGGATGGCCTGATCTCTCACCTCTTTCCTATCTTATTTATATATTATCTTCTCAGGGATGACTTTCTTCATCACTCTAAAATTGCTACCTCCAAAACCATTTGCTTAGTTCTTTTCCAAAGAATTAAGAATGGATGGCAAACATGACACATATTTTTTCCCTGCTTATTCTAATATTTTTGGTCCCTTTCTACTGGAAGGTACCTTTTTTGAGGGCACAGATTTTTGTCTGTTTCACTCAATGCTGTGTCCTCAATGACTAGAAGTTATATGGCATTTTGTAAATTTAGAAAAAAAGTGTTGTTTTTCTATTAAAGAATGATTGTTCCCCACCTTCTCCATAATTTATCTAATATGTTTTGGTTATCCCATTTTTAGCTTTTATATTCATTGCTGAATTTATTCCTAAATATTTCATTTTTAGATGCTATTATAAATGGAATTGTTTTATTGGTTTCCTTTTCAGATTGTTCACTGCTAGTAGAGAGAAACACAGCTGACGTGTGGTGATCTTTACTCTACCTCTTTGCTGAATTCATTTATTAGCTCTAGTAGCTTTTTAGTGGGTTCTTTGGTAATTTCTCTATACAGGATCATGTCATCTGGGAATAGACATAGTTTTATTTCTTCTATTCCAATATAGATGTCTTTTTCTTTTTCTTGCCTAATTGCTCTGGCTGGAATTTCCAGGACAATGTTGAATAACAGTGGTAAAAGTAGGCACTCTTGTCTTCTTCCTCACTTTAGAGGAAATGCTTTCAGGCTTTCAATGTAAAATATAATAGTAGCTCTTGGTTTTTCTTAATTCCCTTTATTATGCTAAGGGAATTCCCTTCTATTTCTAGTGTTCTGAGTTTTTTAATCAAGAAAATGTACTCACTTTTTTGTCAAACGCATTTCTTATGTCAACTGAGATGATTGTGTGTTTTTTCATTCCTTCATTCAATTAATGTGATGAATTATGCTGATACCCTTATGTTGCTCCACCTTCGCCTTCCTGGGATAAATATGGGGTCATGGTATATAACTCTTTTAATAGGTTGCTGGATTTGTTTTGCTTGTATTTTCAGGATGTTTGCATCCATATTCACAAAAGATATTAATCTGTAACTAACTTTTCTTGTGAAATCTTAATCTGGATTTGATGTTAGAATAATGTGGGCCCTTAGAAGAATCTAGGAAGTATTCCTACCTATGATTTTTTTTCAAAGAGTTTGAGAAGGATTGGTTTAAACTCTTCTTTTAATGTTTGATAAAACTCACCATTGAAGCCATCTGGTCCTGGACTTTTCTTGTTGAGAGGTGTTTGATTACTAAGTCAATCTCTTTATTTTTTACTGGTCTTTTAATATTTTCTACTTCTTCTTGAGTCAGTTTTAATAATTTGTGTATTTCTAGAAACGTGCCCATTTCGTCTAGGTTATCTAATTTGTTGGCACAGAGCTGTTCATAGTATCTTCTTAAAATAATTTCGTTTCTCTAAGGTCAGTAGTAATGCTCCACTCTCATTTTGATTTTAGTTATTTGTATCCACTTCTATTTTTGCTGCATCAGTAAAGGGGGAAATGTTTGCCAATTTTATTGATCATTTCAAAAAACCAACTTTTGAAAATTTCTCTCTATTGCTTTGTTTTTCTTGTCTATTTCATTTATTGTCACTTCATTATTTCTTTCCTTTTGCCCACATTGAGTTTAGTTTACTCTTCTTTTTCCAGTTCTTCAAGATGTGAGGTTAGGTCTTTGATTTGATATTTTCTTTT
>PVIY010061423.1:0-11244 GCA_004026745.1 Myrmecophaga tridactyla | reverse complement strand
TCTCAATCCCTTGATGTTAATTCTCAGCTCATTCTAGGGTTTTTCTCAGTCCCTTGATGCTGAATCTCAGCTCATTCCAGGATCTCTGTCCCACGTTGCCAGGAAGGTACACATCCCTGGGAGTCATGTCCCACGCAGAGAGGGGGAGGGTGGTGAGACTGCTCATCATGTTGGCTGGAGAGAGAGGCCACATCTGAGTAACAAAAGAGGCCCTCCTGGGGGTGACTCTTAGGCTAAATTTTAAGTAGACTTGACCTATCCTTTGTGGGGTTAAGTTTCATATGAACAAACCCCAAGACTGGGGCCTCAGTCTATAGCTTTGGTTGTCCACACTGCCTAGGAATTATTTTTTGAATGCTATTTATTACAAATGACATTTTCTTAATTTCCTTTTTGAATTATTTGTCCCTGGTATACAGAAACACTGATTTTTACTTGTTGCTTTTGTCCCAGACACTTTGCTGAATTCCTTTATTTGTTCTACTAGGTGTGTGTTTGTGTCTTTATATGTGTGTGCAAGTGTGTATTTTTGGAGATTTTATTACAGTGAATCATGTCATCTGCCAGTAGATTATTTTACTTCTTCCTTTTCAATTTGAATGCCTTTTCTTTCTCTTGCCTAATTCTCTGCTGGAACTCTCAGTACAGTGTTAAATAGTAGTGGTGAAAGCATCTACCCTTGTCTTATTCCTGATCCTAGGAGGAATGTTTTCAATTTTTAATCACTGGGTATAATGTTAGCTGGGGGGTTTTCATAAATTCCCTTTTTCATGTTATGGAAGTTTCCTTGTATTCCTAGCTTTCCGGGTTTTGTTTATTTGTTTAAGAAATCATGTTGGATTTGGTTGCATGTCTTCTCTGTGTCAATTGAGATGATCATGTGCTTTTTTCTCCTTTCACTCTATTAATAAAATGAATTACACTGATTTCCTTTCTTATGTTAACCCCCCACCCCCACCCATGCATTCCTGGGATAAATCCCATTTGGTCTTGTTAAGATTATTTTATATATTGCTGGATTTTATTAACTAATATTATTTTGGGGTTTTTCTATATTTGTTCATGAGGGGGTATTGGTCTGTGGTTTTCTCTTGTAGTGTCTTTGTCATATTTTGATATCTGGGCTATGCTTTCCTCATAAAATAAATTGAGGTATATTCTTAAAGAAAATCTGGAAGATTGATATTATTCCTTCCCTAAATTATTCATTGAATTTACCAGTGAAGCAAATCTTGGCCTTGAATTTTCCTTGTGGGAAAAGTTTTAATTAAAATTTCTACTTTTTAATAGATATAGGATGTTTGAGATTTTCTATTTTTTCATGTTTCAGCTTTGGTATATTGTGTTTTTCAAGGAATTTAACAATTTCACTTATGTTGTCTAAATTTCATCAACATTAATTGTTAATATTTTCGTATTACCCATATACTATCTTGAGGATCAGCAGAGCAGCCACTGTTTGCATTCTCATTCTGGAAATTTCTTAGTCATTCTTGCTAGAGTTTTATCAAATTTATGAATCATTTCAATTTACCAAGTTTTGGCTTTGTTGGTTTTTTCTTTTGCAAGTTTATTTTCCTATTTTATTTATGTCTTATCTTCTTTCCTCTACTTCTTTTGGGGTTTAATTTGCTTTTTAATATTTGGGGGAGAAGGTTAGGTGATAGATTTTAGATATAAGTATTTAAAGCTATCCCTGTAAACACTGCTTTAATTGCATTCTAGAAATTTTGACATATGTTTTCATCATCATTCAATTTAAAATATTTTAGATGTTCCTTATTACTCATTTGAGCCATGGATTATTTAGAAGTGTCTTGTTAAATTTTTAAATATCTGAGGTGTAGGACTTCCATCTGGAATTATTTCCCTTCTACCCAAAGAACTATATTTAGCATTTCTTGAAGTGCTCTCAAGTAAACAAATTCTCTAACTTTTGTTTATCTGAAAAATGTCTTTATTTTGCTTTTGTTCATTCTTTGAAGGATGCTTTCACTGGATATAGAATTTAACAGGTGACAATTTTCTTTTCTTTTGACCTTTTAAAGCTCTTATTATAATGTCTTCTGACCCCCATTATTTCTTATGAGGAATTAGCCATCTTTATCATTTATCCTGTAAATGGAATATGTCTCTTTTTCTCCAGCTGCTTTTAAGATTTTCTCTTTATTTTTGATTTTCAGCAGTTTGAATATGATCTGCCTTGGTGTTGTTTCCTGTGTATTTATCTTACTCGAGTTTTCATTAGCTTCTTGGATATCTGGGTTGATAAATTTAGTAAAATTAGGAAAGCTGGGGTCATTATTTATTAAAATATTTTCTAGTCCATTCACTCTCTATTCTCCTTCTGGACTTTCAGTTATATATATTTCAGTCAACATTGTCCCAGAAGTCACTGAGGCTCTTTTTTCTCTGTTTACTTAGCTTTGGATAATTTCTGTTGAACTGTCTTCAAATCACTAATCCTTTCTTCTGCTGTTAATATGGTGTTAATCCTATCCAATGAATGTTTTTAATCCAAACAGGCAGAAAATTTATTAGGTACACATATGAGAGGACATGTAGGCACTCTTGCAAAGTTAGAGGTGAGAAAGGCTAGAAGCAAGAGGCAATAGCTAGAAGCTATTCTATTTGCTTTTATAGAATAGCTTTACTTACTCTACCTCCCTATCCCCCCACTCCACCCCCCCACCCCCCTGCCTTCCTTGTTCAGGGCACTTCCTCCTATCCTCCCTTCTTCCCAGGGCAGTGCCTGGTGGTAGATAGTGCATTTGGATGTCTGCTGGCTCCATTCTTCCCTGTGTGTGACTGTGGTAATTAGGTTCACATGTCAACTTGACCAGGTGATAGTGCTTAGTTCTGTTGCTGTGGATTTGAATCATTAGCTTGTGGAACTTGTCTATGGCTGATTGCATCTGCAGTCTCTGGGAGGGGTACCTTCCTCAATGAGTGATGTTTAATTTAATTCATGGGAAGCTTAATAGAGAGAGTTCGGTGTAGCACAGCCCAAGCAGCTCAGCATACCTCATCTCAGCACTTGCAGCTCAGCCCAGACCTTTGGAGATGCAGAAAGGAATTGCACTGGGGAAAGCTATTGGGACCCAGAAACCTGGAGAGAAGGCCAGCAAAGATCGCCCCATACCTTTCCGTGTAAGAGAGAACCTCAGATGAAAGTTAGCTGCCTTTCCTCTGAAGAACCATATGTAACTAAATAAATCCCCTTTTATTAAAAGCCAATCCATCTCTGGTGTGTTGCATTCTGGCAGTTTTGGCAGACTAGAACAGTGACTTACTCAGGTTGGGGTTGTTTAGCCCCCAGGTGCTGTTTGTTGCTGTTCTTTTCAGAGATATCTCTCTCCTTGAGGCCTGACCACTTTTTGAAGTTTGCCCCTTGCTTAGCCAGCCACCATACTAATTCTAACCCTGCATCATTTCCTCCTGAGAGACTTCTAACGCCCCTTAATTTTAAGGAAATTTTGGGCGGATGGTCTGTCTTCTGTAATTTCTTCAACTATCAGTGAGTTGTAGGCCCTACTTGTGGGAGTATAGAAGTCTCTGACTATGCTGTTGGTTTGTGGCTAGTTGAGCATTGGGAAAAGCAGCATAGCCTCTGGTGAGGAGAAGTTTGTTTTGAAAGTTTGTTGTAAAAATCTGGAAGAAACAAACTTGGTGAGAACTTTAAAAATGCAAGGGCTGATCAATAACGAGGATAGAATTAAGTGGGCCTGCGAGAGGCCTATGAGACTTGGGAGTAGGGCAGGAAATGGCCATTCTTCAGGTCCAAGAGTGAATTCTAGCTGGGTGGCTTGTTCCTGTTTATCTGGGGAATGAGACGAAAGAATGAGGCTTAGAAGTAATGTCTGCTGCTAAGATATTTTTAAAGACATGAGGATTATTTTGGAACCCTTGGGGTAGCACTGTCTAGAGGGAGTAGTGTGGTAATCTTATTTTTAAGTTTCTGCCATTCAACAGCAAATAGGTATTGAGAGTTAGGGTGAAGAGGGAAACAAAAATGTGTTTTTAAGATTTAAGATTGAAAACTTGTGTGTATCATTACTTGTAGTCTAGCCCTGGTATTCCTTTATCCTATATAGATGGGTTTACTTGCTTAAGGATGTCTGTCCTTTGAGATGCTAAGAGGTCTCAATTTAGTAGGGGCCTCAGGGCAAACAAGGACTAAATACTAGTTGTGCTTGCTAGTTTTAAAATGGCCTCTAGGGAGAGAAGAAGATCCCTCCCTAGAAGAGGGATGGGATGTTCAGGGACAGTGAGAAATTGATGGGATACCAGAATGTCTCCAAGTTTACAAAGGGGAGGGCTTAGTGAAGGTTTTAGTTTTGGCTTTACTGTCAACTCCCGTAACTAGGCAAGTCTGAGTGGAGGTAGCCCAGAGTGACAGTTCAGAACAGAGTACCTGCCATGTCAAGTGTCATCTGAGGCTCCTATAGGTTGATGGTCAGATGTAAAGTCAGCAGAGCCATAAGCAGCCTCAGGCATCCTCACTTTTCTTCGTTTGCTACAAGCAAGGCTTGAGGGGCTGTCCTGGCCCCACTTTGGGACACTGTGCAGCCTCCCTGGGCTCCATGCCTATGTTGGTGGCAATTGGGGCGAGGCCCTGGTGGGTCCTGAGGGTGAGGGTTGTCTCCTGTGTTTCGGCACTTTCTCTGCCATTGGTCCTCTGACTCAAGTTTAAGCAAGAGCCTGAGGCTTGAAGCCATGGCTCAGGTGACCTTGAGGCAACAGGGCACTTTTAACAGCAACTGCAATAAACTGAGCCTGTACTCTGGTTTTCTCCTTACCTCTCTTTGCCTTCTCCTCCTCAGCCTTGTCTCAATTGTTAAAGACAGAAAAGGCAGTTTTAATAGGTCATTAATGAGAGTTTGTGGGCCCATGGAGAGCTTTTGCAGCTTTCTCTGAATGTTGGGGCAGATTTGTTGATGAAATGGCTGCCCAACAAAATCTACCCTCCCCAGGAATCTGAACTTATATTAATGTACTTCTTTAGGGCTTCCACTGATTTCCTCTGGAGCAAAGCCAGATTTTCCTCTTTCTCCTGAGTAATCTCCCACAGCTTATTACAACTAACTAGCTTGGTGATACATTTTTCTCATGCCTTTTAGCCAACAAGTTTTAAAAGTAGATTATTAGGAAGATTTTTTATTTCTAATAGATTGAGACATGGGCAGAACACAAGTGACAAGTCTTTCTCACGTCCTTCTTTTGATAGCGAGCTACAAACATCTGGACATAGGGAATTTCTTATTACTTTTCCTGTCTTTTAGGGATTGTAACTGAGAGCCCCATTTGAGGCCTATGCTTCCTCATTTTTTAGCTTATATTGACTGTTGGCATTTCTCATTTTTCTGGAAAAGGAAAAAGAGGAAACTCACTAGCACAAATGTGACCATAGCGTGTCACAGTGTGCATCAGAGCTGGGTGTTTCCCTCTCCACCACATCAGTCATTTGAGCAAATGGGGAGTACAGTTGCTGGGAATCCCTGGACACCTTTCCTGAGAAATATCTGGACCTACACTTCCAAAGGTTTCCCATTCCAGGGCAGTGCTCTTGAGGAGTCATCTCCACCAGCCCAATTACTTGGGAACATGGGGAGTACTGTTGCTGAGCATCCGGGATGTTCCTCCCCAGGAGATGTCTAAACCTATGCTCCTGAAGTGGGGGCACTTGCCCCACCTTGGAGAGGTCTAGGACATCACTCCTGGGAATACCTTTGTCCTCTTAAGTTTCCAGTTACCTGGGGGCTAGAAAGCGAGCATAACCTCGAGGAGAAGCTTTATATGTGGCCACAGTAGGTCTCAGTAGAGACTAACCAATCAAGGTCTTAAGAGGAGACACTCCCATTGGAAAGTACCCAGTTCCCATGGGCCTAAACCAGAGGTGACTCCCTAGAATGTCAAAGACAACACCTTGTTTGGTACAAGAGTTCTTAGCCCAGAATCCTGTGTTACAAAAGATGGAATGTCTCAGAAGGCATTGAAAGCCAGACAGAGGAGAAAGAGGGAGAATCTCATGAAGGCAGGGGAGAGGACCTCTGTTGAAGAGATGAAAAAGGGAACAGAAACAGCAGGAGGAAAGAGATGTGGGTCTTCAGAGGGGAGGAAAAGAGAGAGTGTGGGGAAGTCTTGGAGAGCCTTGGGGGGATGGGGAGAAAGAAGCAAGGGGACTTGATTTGGTGTTCTAGTTTGCTAGCCAACAGAATGCAATATACCAGAAACAGAATGGCTTTTAAAAAGGGGAATTTAATAAGTTGCTAGTTTATAGTTCTAAGGCTGAGAAAATGTCCAAATTAAAACAAGTCTATAGAAATGTCCAACTTAAGGCATCCGAGGAAAGATACCTTGGTTCAAGAAGACCGATGAAGTTCAATGTTTCTCTCTCAGCTGCAAGGGCACATGACAAACATGGTGGCATCTGCTGGCTTTCTCATGGCTCTACAGAAAGGACTCTCTCCAAAATGTTTCCTCTTTTAAAGGATTCCAGTAAGCAACTCCACCTTCAGTGGGTGGAGATACACCTCGATGGAAATCATCTAATCAAAAGTTACCACCCACAGTTGGGTGGGTCACATCTTCATGGAAACAATCAAAATGCTCCCACCCAGCAATATTGAATGAGGATTAAAGGGCATGGCTTTTCTGGGGTCCACCACAGATTCAAACCAGCACATTTGGCTTCCATTTCCTCAGATCAGAGCCCCTAGATTCCTAGAGAAACAGAATTGCATGAGGATATAGGAGAGGATTGCAATGAACCAAGCAAGATGAAAAAAAGCAGAAGCATATAGCCAAGCCTCCCAGTAGTCAACAGTCCCAATGGTCGGATAAGAGAGAGACCTCCTGGCTGGCTCGCCAAAATATGTTGCTAGATTTTGGCTTCCAGGTTCTCAGCCATGCTGCAAGAAAGAATTTAAGGGTGTAGCACAGTATAGAGTAAATAGGCAGAAAATTTTCTAGGTACATCTGTGAGAGGACATGCAGGCACTCTTGCAAAGACAAAGGTGAAAAACGTGAGAGTCCTGGTATTGTTTTAAATTGTTCAATTTGTGTTTATTTTTAAATGCAACAATAAAAATTAATACATATGGTGAGTATATTTTTAACTTTATAAAAAACTGCCAAACTGTTTTTCAAGGTGGCTGTGATATGTTTTGCTTTCCCACTAGCTATATATGAGAGTTTCAGTTGTTTCACATCCTTCCCAACATTTACATGACATTGTAAATATTTTCTAATTTGCTGTTTTCTTTATGATTTTTGATTCTTTGTTCTTGAGAGATAGTGGCCTGTAACTTTTTTTTTTCTTGAAATACACTCGACAGGTTTTGATATCAAAGTTATTCTGGTTTCATAGAATAAACTGAGAAGTATTCCCTCTTTTTTGGGTAAGATTGTATTATTTATTTCTTAAATGTTTGCTACCTTTGACCAATGAAGGCAACCTGGTCCTGGAGTTTTTTTTGTGGAAAAGTCTTTAATGATGGTGTTTTAGTTTGTAAGCTGTCAGAATGCAATATACCAGAAACAGAACAGCTTTTTAAATGGGAGACTTTATTAAGTTGCAAGTTTACAGTTCTAAGGCCATGAACATGTCCAAATTAAGGCACCAATAAGAAGTTACCTTCACTCAAGAAAGGCTGATGCCCTCCAGAACAGCTCTCTCAGCTGGGAAGTTACATGGCTGGTGTCTGCTGGGGTCTTTGGATTCTGGACACCTCTCTCAGCTGTGAAGGCACATGACAATGTCTGCTAGCTTTCTCTCCCAGCTTCTTTATTGACTTTCCCCAGGGGCAATTTCCTTCATCTCCAAAGGTCTCTGCCTGTGTGGGCTCTTTTGGTTCTGCACTTTTTCCAAAATGGTGCCCTCTTAAAGGGCTCCAGTGAGCAACCCCACCTTAAATGGGTGGAGACACCTCTCCATGGAAACCATCTAATCAAAATTTACTACCCATAGTTGGGTGAGTCATATTTCCATGGAAACAATAAAAAAGATCCCACCCAGCAATATTGAATGAGGAGTAAGGACTTTAGCTTTTCTAGGGTACATAGTAGCTTCAAACTGGCACAGATGGAGTAATTTGCTTTGAAAAGTGAAATTATTCAGCGTTTATATTACTTTTTGCATTATTTTATACAGGTATATTTTTCAAAGTATTTTGTCCATTTCCTCTAAGTTGTAAAATGTATTGGCATTATGTTGATCATAATATATTATTATTGTCTTTTAATGTTGTAGCATCTATAGTAATGACTTTTTTCATTCCTAATGTTTGTAATTTGTGTCTTTTCTCTTTTGTTTTCTCGATCTGTGTTGCTAGGTTTTATCAGCTTTATTATTCTTTTCATACAGTCAACTTTCAGCCTTGTTGTTTGCCTCTATTGTTCATCTTTCATTGGTTTCTACTCTTCATTATTTTTTGTTCCTTCTACTTTCTTTGGGTTTGATATGCTTTTATTAATCTAGCTTCATATTATAGAAGTGGATCATTGATTTTATACCTTTCTTCTTTTCTAATCTATGCATTTGAAGCAATGCATTGCCCTCTAAGCATTGCAGGAACTTCACCAAGAAATTTTGATATATTGTATTTGCAGTCCAATATATTTTCAAATTCACATTTTCATTTCTTCTTTGACATGTGGGTTATTAGGAAGTGTGTGGCTTAATTTCCAGACATTTGAGTATTTTTCTCTTTGTCTTTTTGTCACTAATGTCTCATTTAATATAATTATGGCCAGGGAACATACTCCACATTTCTTTTCAGTCATTTGAAAAAAGAAATTTGATAATTAGACTTGATTTATAAATAAGCATATGGTTAGTTTTGGTGAAGATTCTGTTTTCACTTGAATAGAATGTATATTCAACCATTACTTTAAGCAATATGCTATAAATGGTAATTAGGTCAAGTTGGTGAACACCTTTGTTCAAATCTTCTGTAGCCTTATTTTCTATATGCCAATTTTACCAATTACAGAGAGATATATTACAACCTCTAACAATAGGATTGTGAGTTTGTCTGTTCCTCTTTTCGTTTTGTCAATTTTTTATTCATATTCTTGAAGCTATATTGTTATGGACATACATATTTATAATTATGTACTCCTAGTGAATTGATCATTCTTTTATTACAACTGTCCTCCTTGCTTCTGGTAACACTCCTCTTGAAGTTTGATTTGTCTTATATTAACATAGTCATTGCAGCTTTTTTATTATTACTGTTTGCATGGTACATATTTTTATATCCATTCACTCTCAGCCTTTCTTTGTCCGTTTTGTTTAAAAGTGTTTTGCAGGAGATTGAATGGTAGCTCAGTGGCAGAATTCTCGCCTGCCATGCCAGAGACACAGGTTCAATTCCCGGAGCCTACCCATGCCATAAAAAAAAAAGTGTTTTGTTTGTAAAGAATATAGTTTTGTCTTAAAAAAAAAAAGTCCAGTACAGTTACTGTCTTTTAATTGGAATGTTTATTTAATTTAATTTAATTTAATGTAACTACCAATATGCTTGAGTTTGTTACCATTTTGTTATTTATTTTCTACTTGTCCCATCAATTCTTTCTCCTTTTCTGCCTGCTTTTAGATTAATTATTTTCTAGTATAATACTCCATTTTATCTCCTTAATTTATTTTAGCGAATAGTTCTTAGTATTAGTTTTAGTGGCTACACTATATATTTCAGTATGTGTCTTAACTTATCACAATGCACCTTGGATTTAAAGTATTCTACAATATAGAACATTATGTTCTCAGGACAGTACAATTTCATTTACCACTCTTTATGCTATTATTTGTTTTATTTCTACCGATGCTATGGGCCCCACAGTACATTTTTATTCTTTGTTTAAAATAGTCAGTAGTATTTTAAATTAAACTTTCTTAAAACTTTGAGATAATTATAGATTCACATGTAAGAAAAAATTCAGAATAATCAATCATACCCTTTGCCCAGTTTCCTCCAAAAGTACACCTTGTAACATTATTGTATAATATCACAACCAAGATATTGATATTGATATAATCTACTTGTTCTATTTTAGATTTCCCTAGTTATACTCATTTGTGTAGATGCAATTGTGTATATAATTGTATGCAATTTTATCGCACGTGTAGGTTTGTGTATCAAACACCACAATCAAGATACAGACCAGTTCTAGCACCACAAGGATCCTTCATGTCCATCACCTCAGGGATCCCTCCTATTGCCCTTTGATAACCACACTTACTTTCTACCCATCCTTCTCCCTCCTCAAACCCATTGCTCTGACAATGACTAATTTTATATCTATTTCTATAATTTTGTTATTTTGAAAGTGATATATAAATGTTACTTTTATGCAACTTTTGGGAACTTTTTTCAGTAAGCCTAATTTACTAGAGATTCATCAAAGTTGTTGTGTGTAACAACAATTTATTCTTTTTTGTTGCTGAGTAATATTCCATAGTATGGATGAACCACAGTTTGTTCAACTATTTACCCATTGAAGAGCACCTGGGTTGTTTCCATTTATGATGTATTACAAATGGAGCTGCTATGTACAAGTTTTTATGTGATCATAAGTTTTCATTTCTCTGGGATAAATGCCCAAGAGTGTACGTGGTGGGATATGGTAATTGCATTCTTAGTTTTATAAGAAACTGTCAACTTTTTCAGAGTGGCAGCAAACCACTTCACATTCCCACCAGCAATGTATGATGATCCAAGTCTCTGCATCCACACCGATTTTTGGTGTTGCCACTATTTTTTCTTTTAATCATTCTGATAAGTGTGTATTGATATCTCATTGTGATTTTAATGTACATTCCTCAATGGCTAATGATGTTGAACATCTTTTTGTGTAGTGATTTGCCAATGGTATATACTCTTCAATGACATGGCTCTTGATTTCTTCCTAATTGGAGACATATTTTTTTTTCACTTTGAGTTGTGAGAGATTTTTATATATTCTAGATTCTAATCCTTTGTTGGATATGTGGTTTACGAATATTTTCTCCCAGTCCATAGGTTCTCCTTTCATCCTCTTAACAGAATTCTTCACAGAGCAAAGCTTTTAATTTTTATGAGGTCCAATTTTCACTTTTTCTTTTTATGGATCATGCTTTTAGTGTCAAATCTTAAGAACTCTTTGCCTAGCCCCTTGATCCTGAGGATTTTCTCCTATATTTTTTTCTAAAAGTTTCATAGTTTTACCTTACACATTTACATCTGTGATCCATTTTTTTTTAAA
>PVIY010061422.1:0-11247 GCA_004026745.1 Myrmecophaga tridactyla | reverse complement strand
ATATATATATATATATATATATATATATATATATATATATATATATATATATATATATATATATATATATATATTTACATCTCTGAGAATGTTTAGTACGATGTCTTTCTCATCATGAATACTTCATAAACATCTATGAAATAGGGAAAGGGAATGATGGAAAGAGGGAGGAAAATATCACAAGCCTTATTTGACTTAAGAATTCCAAAATCAACAGTACTCAGAACAGCATCAGCACCCTTAGTCACAAAAGGCAACACTTTAGATTTCACAATTTGACCTAAATGTGTCCACATCCTTGGGAAGGAGCTTTACTCATAGGACTTTTCAGTCAGCAGTAAGGTATCTTGTTTCTGGTCACTTGAACTTGTAATTTTGGCCTCACTTAGGTAACCGTAACTTTAAAACCATTTATCTCTAGTACCTAGCAACCTTGTACTACTGGACCCTGTTATACACAAACACAGACACACACACACACACAAAAGTCAAAATTTCATACACAAAACTTTACCTGTTTTTAACTAACCTATTATAGAAAACTCTTTTTCAGCACTGGATTCCAGCAATTTTCGAGCTCACTGAAATTTATAGTCAGGCTTTGTTTTATTACTTGAATCAGATACTCTGCTTTTCAAGAAATCTAGACCAAGACCATGAAGTTAGGAATTCTTTTTTCTATAGGGTAAAGTTTCAGAGAACACCCACAAACATTCACTAGAGTAATAGAGTAAACGTAACACAGTTCAAAGAAAAGTACTTAGAGAATCATTTCATTGAGCAGTCAAAATGTACCAGGAGGGTATCAATCAGCCATGTATGACTCATGGTAATTACTGACTATTTGATTTCTCATTTACTAATCATTGATCTGGATAATGGACCACCTATGAAGAAAGGAAACTCAAAGGCAATTAAAACATATGGCAACTTCCCCTTGCATTTCATACTTTTGGAAGTGGGGTCCCAAAGCTCACAAACCAGATGTTGGGGAGCAGACTATAAATGGAACTTTTGATTGAAAACAATGATGGCAACAATTAAGGTAGAAACCAAGAATTGAAATATGATGTTAGTAAAATGAGAAGTTTCCTGTGCTCACAAAGTACTCTAAGAAAAAGTTATCAATCATCAGAAAGAAACCACCTGAGTACCTCCCTAGAAAAAGGAGATCCAAGAGCAGAGCACACAGGAGTCGATATAAGAATCTTTCCCCAGGCCCATTCTCAAGTTGACTGATCATATGGGCAACCCCAGAGATCAGGTCTTTGTGGGATTCTCTGTATCCACATGGTCATCATGCAGATGTAGTCATTCATTCATTCATGCACTCAAATACTTGTCAAAAAAATATCTGAGTTGTCTACTATGTGCCAGGCCTAGTACTGAATGTTCTATTTGTAAATTAACTTTATCACATGACCATAGAAGCACTTGTAGGTGAGAAGCACTGAGTTATCCAGTGAGTTCCTTGGTGCTTAATGGAAGCTAAAGCCAAGTGAATAGTGACACCTCTATACATCATTCAGTCTCCTAATAGGGTAACATGACCCTTAAGAGTATAAAAGGTTAACATAAACAAGCAGCTTACAAATATTTTGGAGTGCTAGGTTTGGAGTCAGGAAATTTAAAATTTTAAGAAGAGTTTTTGACTTCAAAGTGCTTTCTGGTGCTGGCAAAAGCTTTAAGATGAGGAAGTTTGGAAAACATGATATTGCTAGGAAGGAACAGAGTTTTTCTTGTTAAGGAGTAAGTTCCCTTTCTTAGAGATACATAGCATGTTTTCCCTTTAAAGGATACTGAATTATAATTGTCCTTTCTTCTGAATATCAGATTTAGGGTCCTTATTATCTAAGATTTCATAAAGCTAAAGCTAACTTTTAAATTAAAAAATGTATCAAAGTAATAACACAGAGCTCAAAGAGCCAGCATTTCAGAGGGCCTATAATGGTAAATAGCAGTTACATTTGTTCCTAGAAATAATCACTTTTAACTATTTTAAGTTCTTTTGATTATACTAGTATTTGATTTATCAACTTGAGAGCAAACCTACTGATTTCTTAGGTAGTTTTTACTCTCACTATTCTACCTCTCTTCTTCCTCCCAACATTGGTAATTATACCAAAATTTTCAGCTTCTCTATCATTTACCCTTATAAAGGTAACTAATGATGATACATCTAAAAGCAATGACTTTCAACATTCTCTCTTTGGTGTCCTTTTTGTAATAGAAGACATCAGCATTCCTACTCTTTTTCCCTTCATCTCCTTTCTGTCCTCTGCCTCCCAGTTTCTGTTAGAAGTTATTTTATTTTTACATTTCAAAATTTAATAACATTTGAATAGCTTCTGTAACTCTAATATGGTCTTCTACTCTTTGACTACAGGTCTATTCTAAAATTAAAAGCCAAAAATACTGCAACCATGTAAATATTCTTTAATATAAAGCCAAAAAGCAAACTGTCTCTGCTAGTTCCATGCCATGATCACCATCACATTCAATGCAGAGCATTCTTAGGTCAAGACCAAATACTAATCCTTTCCTATACTCCACTAATCGCTTAAAATTATGTCCCATTTGGGTCTATTTTATCTTTGAATCGTTATAATTTTTATTTTTTCCTTGAGTTTCTTACATTTGGGGGGGGATAATATTTGACTCCACCATATCTTTAATGTCTTTTTATTTCTGATTCTATTGCTTGGAATCCATTTTGTGCTTTTTCTTGATGCATACTTTTAATATGGGCTAACTGCTTTCTAGGCCAAATACCAGACTCAAAACATCTTTTCATTGTATTCCTGGATACTTCAGCCATCTTTTGTATTCCACAGCATTTTCCTTCATATTTCATCTTTATTTTTTTGGAAAAGTAAATGGAAGATAAACATTTATAGTGTTTTAATTTTTGAAATGTGAATGTGATTAACAGTTTGGCTATAAACAATTCTAGGTTCGAAGTAATTTTCCTTCAAAACTTTGTATACAACATGAAACTAAAATATTATGCAAATTCAATTTACAGAACTGAAATGCTATCTTTTACTGACTACATCACTGTCATCATTTCAAATTAATTTCCACATGCACATTTTATAATATCTTTAGTTTTCCTCCTTGTTGTGTTCCTCAATTTTCTACCAAAGGAGTTAATGATATATAAACAAATAACTATTTAAATATCTATGGGGAAATTTTCAAAGGAATATATGTAACACAACCAAAGACAATGAATGTTAATCTTCTAGATTTTCCAGCAGAATCCAGCACTTTCCATATTTTCTCTTCTCTTTTTTAGGAATCTTGCCTTCCTAACTAGCTTATAAGCTTCTTTTGCACTCATTTCTCTCTCCACTCTCCCCAGTTCAACACAGAATACACAGGACAGAGATTTGGATGATATAATGCTTTTCTGTCTGAATTGTATCTATAATCTTGTATACAAATTAATAATTTCAGTAAGTTTTATAACAAGGCATTGATTCCATAAGTTAAATCCACGAATATTTAATGAGAACTTAGTATATGTCAAGCATTATTCCGGGTTTGCGGATGTATTTGTGAACAAAAACCCCTGCTTTCAGAAAGCTTTTATCTAATAGACAGCAAAGGAAGGGAGACAATAAACAATGCAAATAATAAATAGGTAGAAACATGCAGTGTTTTCTAAGGTGGTAAGTGTTATGAAAAGAGATGAAACAGCGTTGAATAATCAGGATTAGATGTGTGGTCCATGGGGATTTAGGAGAAGGGTTTATTAAATAAAGCGGTTAGGGAGGTCTCATTGAGAAAGTAAGATATGAGCAAAAACTTAAAGGAGGTAGAAGTTAGCCAAGTGGTTATCTACAGGAAGAGCATTCCTTACAGAGTGAATAGTTAGAAACTGCACTAATAGCCACTCTCCACATGTGGCTACTTAGCACAATGTAGCTTGGTGACTAAGGAACTGAATTTTTAACTGCAGTTCGTTTTATCGATTTAAATGTAAATGTAAAAAATCATACAATTCATTTACTGAAAAAAAAATTCAATATACTTAGAATAACTCAGATATGTGAATTAAATTTTCAACTGTAAATTTTACAAAACTTAAATATAGATTAAGTATTTCTGACAGCAAAGTGCTGTCAGTGTAAAATACTCACAGGATTTCAAAAACTATATGAAGAAAAAAGTAAAACACCTCATTTAGATATACTGGATTAAATAAGATATTAAAATTAATACCACTTATTTCACACTGCATCATTTGATGTGGCTAGTAGAAAATTTAAGCCACGTATGTGGCTTGCATTATATTTCCTTTGGACAGTGTTGGCAAGAATAGTAAGTCTGCTTTTCTGAGGAAGGCCAGGGCAGCGCAGAAGTAAGTGGAGCTGATGCCAAGTGAAGAGCATAGTAGAAGATAAGGTCAGAGAGTAAAGGGTCTACATCATGTAGATTCTCATATGCGTTTAAAATTTTTTTCTATGATAATAATAATTTTAAAGAACTGGAATAGTAACTTAGCAGTGAGATTGAAACCTGAAACACTACCTAGGTTGTCAGAAATTTCTGAGAAACCATTTGATTCCATAATTGTGCCCTTACCATGCTAATAAACAGTAACATGACACGAGGTAAGATGGTGGCAAGAAAGAGGTTACAGTTAAGCCTCATGAAAATCCTGGAAGAAAGCAAGACCAGACAGCCTTCAAAGAGTAGGCTAACTAATTTTCATGTTACCAAGCCCATAGACAGGGACTATAGTAGCATCAGGCCAGATCCAGGCCAACATTCCTTCTTTCATTTATTTTCCACCTCTCTCTTCCATGACCTCCTCCCATTTAAGGTTACCTCTCTTATAATAGTAAAAAAGCAGATCTCTGGATTTTCTTTTATATACTACAAATCATTTAATCATCATCATCATTAATGAAACAGCCGTACTTTTATCTGCATTTTCTTCTCCAAATATTACAAGATTGATTAACACGGATTTGGGAAAGAAAAAAGAATTTAAATAGTACGGAAATAGCAGTTGTTATTCATTTGCCAGCTGTAAAGTGTCCAAAATCACATAAGACCTTGTGGACTGAGGACACAAAACAAGAGTAAACAGGATCTGATTTACTGACCGGAAAGTCCTTGTGGAAGTTATATCTTCTTAAGTAAGAAAGAAAAAAAGAACATTTTTTACTTTTAGTCCTATCCATTTCCTTTTTAAATACATGAAAAGTGGCACTATTTAAAAGGTGAGATTTTATATAACATGAAGAATAGAAAAAAACTTGTTTTCAAAGTTTAGTTATTAACTCTTTTCCCTAGGTTGGAAACCCCCATAAAGCAACTGTTGCTGGAACTTCATTCAGACTTAAAAGAAAACTGAAGATAACTTAATGATTTTCAATCTTACTCCCTTCAAGAAAAGGAAATCTTAGCTTTT
Source organism: Myrmecophaga tridactyla (assembly GCA_004026745.1). NCBI lineage: Eukaryota > Metazoa > Chordata > Mammalia > Pilosa > Myrmecophagidae > Myrmecophaga > Myrmecophaga tridactyla. The sequence goes on along the minus strand of PVIY010061422.1, from coordinate 5,822 downwards.
TAAAAAAGTGAAGCAAAACTAAAAGGGGTAACCCCTTTGTGGATGAGAGAAGTAGATGGTTACACAAGTGGGTCTGGTATTTTTCTTACATGTGTCTCAACCACTTTCTCCCTTCTGAAGTAACTCTTCAGTGAGCGCCTGTATAGTCTTATGCTAAATATCAAATTCAAATGCTCTCATTAGCTTTCACATAAAAATCATAAGAAGGTATCTTTAACTTATCCCAGAAACATTGCTATATAATACTGTTCTTAGGATATCCAGGGAAAGAAACAAAAAATTCATGTGGAATTCAGGTGGAAATCCACCTTTGTGGTTCACAATGCTTATTCTTTGGCACTCTTCCCATTCACTCTTTAGACCAACTTTTACTGAACCCATACTAAATGTCACACACTATAACAGATGTACAGGAATAAAATGAAAAAAACAAAAAAACAGTGCCCTTTTCTCTGAGGAACTTAAAAATTTAGAAAGAGAGGCTAACATATAAATAAAAAATTATAATACTATAAGTGCTATGTCAGAATTTACAGGGGGTGTTGAGGATCCACAAAGGAGGGCACCTACCTCAGACTGCGATAGGAGGTAGGTGTTAGAAGAAAGTAACAATTCAGGTGAAGACTGAGGAAGAAAGAGAGAAAAAGGAGGGCATTCGAAGCAGATGTGAAAGTATGTACAATGGTACCAATGGCATAAAGCATATTAAAGAAAACGTAAGAAGTTCAGTTTAATTAGACCAGATGATGTGTGTTAAGGAGCAGAAAAAGTCAAGGATAGGGGCAAAAGCTGGGGACAGATAAATTATAAACAGCTTGTGTGTCATACTTAGACATTGGAACTTTTCTGAAATGGCAGAGAAAGAATGATGTATGGTAGAAACATGATCAGATTTCAGAAAGGTCACTTTAATAGAAAAGAAGAAAGAATTAGCAAGTTTTAAGTAGAGGCAGAGAGTGTGTCAAGACATTATTTGAGAAATCCATGTGAGAAGTGGTAGGGACCTGACCTAAAGTGAATAGTAATGGGCCTAGAATCAAAAAGCCTTGGTAGGAAATTAAGTGAGACAGGGATATGTAGAGGAATAGCATAAGTGAATGTAAGGAATTTAAGCTGATTCCCAGGTTTCTGTTGAAAGCATCAGAACAGAGGAGTAACATCAATCAAAATAAGCAAGAGCAGCAGTTTTTAGGGAAAAGAGAAGTTCTATTTTCAAAGTTTGAGGTCCCTGTGGGATATCAAAGAGAAGCTATTCAAGGAAGCAACTGAACTTATGTTTCAGCGAGAAATCTTGAGATGATAATTCAAGTTTGAGAGTTATTAGCTGTATTAGAATACTTTTGGTGCTATAACAGATTATCACAAACTCAGTGACTTAAAATACAAATTTGTTATCTTAGATAGAGGTTCTAGGAAAATCCATTTCATTGCTCATTCAGGTTGTTGGCAGAATTCAGTTCCTTGAGGATGTAGGATTGAGATCCTTGTTTCCTTATTGACTGTCAACTTCAGGCCAGTCCTTGATGTCACCCACACATTTCCTTGGTTTATAGTCAATATTTCCCAAGCAAGTGAAAACCGTCTCACACTTGAATTTCATGTCCTGCCTCTTCTTCTGTCACATTTCTCTGACTGATCTGTCTTCCTCTTACATTTTGAAGTGCCTATGTGATTACATTGGTCCACCCAGATAATTCAGGATAATCTTCATATCTTTTTTTTCATAGTTGAAAATTTATTTAAACTGTCTTTATATATGAATTACAGCATGTTTTGTATAATTGTTAGATTATAAGCTTTTTCCCCATTGAATAAATTCTTCCATGTCTTCTGGCTTTTAAAATTGAATGGAAGGGGGTGTGAGGGTAGTTCAGTGATAAAATTCTTGCCTGCCATGCAGGAGACACAGGTTCGATTCCCAGCCCGTGCACTTCCTATTCTAGTTTGCTAGCTGCCAGAATGCAATACACCAGAATGGAACAGTTTTTAAAAAGGGAATTTTATAAGTTGCAAGTTAACAGTTTTTAGGCTGTGGAAATGTCCCAATTAAAGCAAGTCTATAGAAATGTCCAATCTAAGGCATCCAGGAAAAGATACCTTGATTCAAGAAGGCTGATGAAGTTTACGGTTTGTCTCTCAAGTGAAAAGGCACATGACGAACATGGTAAGGGTTCTCTCTCATCTGGAAAGGCAAGTGGTAAACACAGCGTCATCTGCTAGCGTTCTCTCCTAGCTTCCTGTTTCATGAGCTCCCCAGGAGGCATTTTCCTTTTTCACCTCTAAAGGACGCTGGCTGGTGGACTCTCTGCTTCTCGTGGCTATGGTGTTCTGCCTAATCTTCCTATCTTTTTCCAAAACATTTTAATTTTGAAATACTATCAAACTTACAGGAAAAGTTACAAAAATAATACAAAACCCATACAGAGAACAGCAATATATCCCTATCCCATCAGAGACCCAGATCTACCAGTTTTACCATTCTGCCACATCATATCATTCTATCTCACTATTCATCTATCTAACATATCATTCTATCTACCTACCCATCTATCATACCATTTTCTGAACACTGAACCCTGTGCAGCCTCTTTTTCCACTTTCAGGTCCATGGAGGTGGCCTCTTCCCCAAACACAGTTGCTGGCTCTGAGGCTCTTTCTGGGCTGTTGGAAGTTCAGGACCGTTCTGGGGGAGCAGCGTCACTACCACCACCCTCCATCGCCCTTCTCCCTCCCTACCAGTAGGGTATTTCTGTAGTAGTATCAGCAGGGAAATGGTTGTGCTTTTGGTGCCCACCAAAGTCACTGCAATACTATTACATATTGGAGGACATTTTACTTCCTTGAAAGAAATAAAACGTTAAGCGTATCTGTAGACACATTGGGAGGAAGGGGAGTGCCAGCAGTACATCAATCTTGTGAGGAAAGAGGCTGAAGAGGATTCTCACCTGGATAGGGCTGTTCAAATTCCTGTAGCATCTGGGAATGGGGTAGATGGCCTGCAACAAATGATCCAAGCTTTGGTAGGTAACATGTGCTGGCAAATGTCTCTGGACTGAAAGACCACAGCACTGAAGTAGCTACAGGGCCACATGTGGAAGGTGGCATTCACAGCTGGGTACATAAAAGCAGATTTCTTTGAAGATGTAGTTCCAACAGTCAAGAAACGGAGAGAGGCTGGAATGAAGGTATATATCTATTCTTCAGAGAGCACAGAGGCACAGAAACCATTATTTGGGCATTCTACAGTGGGAGATATTCTTGACCTTTTTGATGTCACTTTAATAACAATATTAGATACAAAGTGGAGGGTGAGAGTTACCAAAAGATCACAAACAGCACTGGGTGCTCAACCAACAACAAGATTAACAGATGATGAAAAGACTTACTACAGTCTCATCACATCCTTCAGTGAACTGTACCTGCTTTCCTCAACTTAGAGAAGAATTACTCACTGTTCATGCTTTTCCTCATAGAGTTGTCCCTGTAGTCTAGTTTTATTCTAATGGTAAAAGAAACCTTAAAACTTTAAAATTACACACATACACACATATATATATGTACATATATGCAAGTGTATGCTCAAATTACCTTCCACAAGCTCATAAGTGAGAAAGAAAAATACCTCAGTTCAGTGAAATGAAATCTTATTTTAAAATATATTATATGTAGACATTGTCTGAAACCACAGCTCTAGCCCTTCTTAAAGACAAAGTGTAGTCAATAGAATAAACTACTAAAATACAGATCAAAATACAGAACAAATGTGTTACGTGTATTAGGTCATGCAGTAGAAACCTAGTTTTGAGAAGTTATTCAAATGGCTTGTTATTTCAAAACTTCAAATAATTATTTTTAAAAATAATTCATTATCCTGTTTGTTAGTTTAGTTATCAGAAGATTACAACAGCTTTTTTCACAATTTTCCTTCTCTATGTTCACAAGAGATAAGTATTTGCTTCTGCTCCAAAAGAAAGCAAAATTTGGAAAAAAAACTTACTTCCATCTTGATCAATCATCTGTTACTTAAAAAAAACTTGCTAATCATTGTGACACCCACAGCAAACAACTGCCTTAGCAGTGAAAACGGTGCATTAGTGTAACAGCTAAAAGAGATTAACATTTGTTACTGTTTGCTAAGAGTCCTAATCCTGCCAGCTGTTATAGATTTTATTTGCCTTTCTAACTATTTAGCACAGTCTGAAGATATATGCTAATTGCCATTTACTTTTAAAAAAAAGAATGGTTTTATTGAAATCATTCCTTGATCAATCATTAAGTTCTAACATGTACTATTTTCCTCTTAAAGGGATAGGAGAAATATAATAACAGTATTGTTTATATCCTTGTTTAATTCTAATAGGATGTCGTGTTGATTTCATGTTGTCGATTTCATGTTTCATTAATAAAAACATTTTTTTCTTCAAAAATAAAAAGAAAGAAAGAAAACACCTTTCCTAGTCTTTGCAGATTGACCTGCGCAAATACCCTCCGTCAGAGCTTATCCATACAAGTTTCGAGACTAGCTCGAGAATCTGTTCTGCATGTGTTTTGTTTTGGGCATGAGTATGTGGCCCTAGGAACTGCCCTGTTTACGTGGATATGAATGTAACCCTCTTCCTTAAGAAACCATTTTCTTGTGGTCCCAGGCACTGAATTCTATGTCCTAAAACCAGGAACTTCTTGCTCCAGGCAGCCACAACTTGACAGCATTCTGTAGGAGAGCTCTGTAAACTGAAATTTCTGGGACACTGAGGCTGCACAAGCATCCTGATTAAGTTTCTCTGGTTGCCAATAGATTAAGTCAGACATAAATGCTCTCAGTATGTGTATGAGGCTTACTTTTCACCCAATAATTCTGAAAGATACTATTATCATATAATATGTTCTACAGTGCTGTTAGGCTTGAAATTGAGGTATCTTTTGCTAATTTTATTGGGTTTGAACTTTAGGTATCTTTTGCTAATTTGATAAGTGTTAACACTACACATCTAACTCATGTTCTGTATCCCTCATTTCTCTCTGTCAGACATGTACAAACTTGGTAATTCTCCAACCCCTATTTATGTAGTTTGCTTGTTGTTTCTTTTCTCTCTTAAGTAAATTGCCCAGCCATGAATGGTACTAAACTTCACTAATTTATTCCTCTAAATAGTCAAAATCACTTGGTAGTTCAATTTAGTTGTCACCACAATTTGGGATTACCTGAATATTTAATGAGAGTACTGAATGGCAGGTAAAGGAAATTTCTGTTTCATTAGTGGTACCTATGAGGGGATATATCAGTCAAGAACATATATAAGCAAAAAAAAAACCTTCATTTCATTTTTTTTGTACAGAAATAAAAAGGGTCAACTCACAAGTTTTCAAAGTTAAGAACAAGAAGTAATCTTTTAAAAGTAAATCTTACAGATATTTTAAAAATTTTCAATTCTAAATTATAGTCAATTAAAATGTAAGGATGGTTAGGAGATATTAAGCAGATAATCAAAAAGTACTGGCAAAGTCCCCTGAGGGATGGGAGAAAAAATATGCAACTATTAAACTTTACCATCAGGGAATCCCCTGGTACTGTGTCAAACATTAGGGACACCCAAATCAATAGGCCAAGCACTTGATCTTGAGGCTTACTCTTGTGATGCTTATGTAGGTAGTGGAGAAGCTTAGCCTACTATGGGCATGCCTAAGAGTTACTTCTGAAGGACCTCTTTTGTTGCTCAGATGTGGCCTCACTCTCTCTAAATCCAACTCTGTAAGTGTAAATTATTGCCCTCCTCCCTACGTAGGACCTGACATCCAGGGGTGAAAGTCTCCCTGGTGGCAAG
>PVIY010061421.1:0-11233 GCA_004026745.1 Myrmecophaga tridactyla | reverse complement strand
ACTCCACAGGAGAGGCTCACCAGCCGAAGCAGGAATGTAACCTGTCTCCTCTGAGACCTCCTTAAAAGGCTTCCCATGATTAGATTTAGCATCACTAATTGCAGAAGACACTCCCCTTTGGCTGATTACAAATGGAATCAGCTGTGGATGCAGCTGACGTGATCATGACCTAATCCTATGAAATGTCCTCATTGCAACACACAGGCCAGAGCTTGCCCAATCAAATAAACAGGTACCACAACTTGGCCAAGTTGACATGTGTCCCTAACCATGACACCAAGTAAAGAATCAGTGCTATGGTCAAAGACAAAACACAGTTAACTTTTGCTTGTGACAGGGAGTCCAAATATCTTCCCACATTTCTCTTTCCCAAAAGGGAGAGCACACAGTCCATTGCTCTTGCTTCCATATGGCCATCCACACTGCAGAACCCAGTTCTCAGCACAAATAGTTAATGCATCACCTAGTTCATGAACAATGACCATCCATACAGCACTTAATTCAGCCCATTGGCTGCTTTGCATATTCCCAGTTTCCCACCATGTGGTTATGCACTAGGTTTTATGGTTACTGCTGTTCAGGTGGCAGGCTGACCATGTGCTGATCAGGCTGGAAGTCTTTACATTCAGCTGCTTAAATATATTATGCCACTGCCTTCTCACTTCCATCATACCTGTTGAATAGTCTGAGTTCAGTCTTACATTATTTCCCTTATATGTAATATATCTCTTTTCTCTTGCTACTTTCATGACTTTTGTTTCTCTTCAAGATTTGACATTCTGATAAGCATATGTCCTTGACTAAACCTATTTGAATTTATTCTATTTGGGATTTGCTGGGCTTGTTGGTTAGGATATTTGTGTCTTTTGTAAGGGTTGGGAAATTCCCCCCATTATATCTTCAACAGGCCTTCTTATTCCTTTACACTTCTCTTCTCCCTCCAGGACACCAATATTTCTTATAACACCAAATAAGCTATAAGACTTTTTTTCTGGTGATGATAAAGACATGGGATTCTGTACAATATAGATTTTTTTAATGGAGGTTTTCCCTAATGTCACAAAATGAGAGATATATAGATAGACATTAAATAATCACCATAAGGCTCGGTGATGATCTAAAAAATTCAATGATTGTGCAAACCAGATTTATATTGGCATAAATTGGGAGATATAGACACAATGTGAACAGGAAAATTACCATATAGGCCTGTGCCAGTTTGAATCTGTTGTGTATCCCAGAAAAGCCATGTCCTTTAATCCTTATTCAATATTTCTGGATGTGACCTTTCTGATTGTTTTCAAGAAGATGTGATCCACCCAATTGTGGGTGGCAAAATTTGATTAGATTGTTTCCATGGAGATGTGTCCCCACTCATTCAAGGTGGGACTGCTTCCTGGAGCCCTTTAAGAGGGAACCATTTTGGAAAAGTTAGAGAGCCACCAGAACTAACAGAGCCAACAGAACAGACAGAGCCTCAGGGAAGCTGTTGAAGATTCTTGGAGTGAACATGTTGCCATGTGCATTTCCAGTTGAGAGAGAAATCCTGAATGACATTAACTTTCTTGAACCAATATATCTTTCTCTGGATGCCTTAGATTGGACATTTTTATAGGCTTCCTTTAATTTGGACATCTGCATAGCCTTAGAACTGTAAAATAACAACTTTATAAATTCACCATTTCAAAAACCATTCCATTTCTGGTATATTGCATTTCAGCAGCTTGCAAACTAAAACAAAGCCCTACTTTCAATGTTTGAAATGACTGAAGGAGTAAACCACACAAGTTCTAGAGTGCTCATAATTCCTGGGATTTTACATTCTATATGATACTAAAATATATACAAGTATTGTGCTGGGTATTTTGACACACAATCTCTCTAAATTTCTTCTAAATTGATAAGATCCTTGAATGGGAAGAGATGTTAAGACTTAAACCACAATATTGTATGATTTCAGTAAAGGACAATTGTTAAAAATGGTAAACCCATTTTAAATGCTGACCAGCAAGAATCTTGCTAAGTGTCCAAATAGGCCACTTGTAAACCAAATGTAGAGGTCTGCATTCTGTCTTACTTGTAGCATGGTAAAACTACTTTTCAGTACTCCTATGGAGGCTTCATTAGGATTTCTGTTAGACAAGGTGTCATATGAATGGCAACATGATATTTGTGGTCACTTAATTTATAAGCTTGGATTCACAGACAACACGAACTTCAGTGATATTAAAACAGAATTTATTAGAAGGTAAATAAAAGAGCTCTTAAAAATTAAGGCACAGTTACATAACCAGATAAGATGGTGCTAACACCTGAAGAGAAGTGCTAGGAAGTCTCGGAAACAGCATTCAGAGTCTCATTAGTAAAAATCCGCAGTAGAGGATTCTTTTCCTAGATAAGATTCTGATGAGACGCTCTCTCTTTCTCATAAGATTCACCTCTTATATGGTATCATTACACAATAGTGGCTGAATTCCAATTAGCTTACATGACCAGGCCCAGTTTGGTCCTCTTTGAAATGGCTAGGGACTGAGAGGAACCTCCTGGGACCTAGACAGCTGACCGTGCTCAACATGTGTCTTTCCAGATGAGAGAGAAACTCTGACTGTGTTTGCCATGTGCCCTTCCACTTGAGAGAGAAACCCTGAACTTCACTGGCCTTCTTGAACCAAGTTATCTTTCCCTGGATGCCTTAGATTGGACATTTCTATAGACCTGCTTTAACTGGGACATTTTCTTGACGTTAGAACTGTAAAGTAGCAACTTATTTAATTCCCCCTTTTAAAAGCCATTCTGTTCCTGGTATATTGCATTCTGGCAGCTAGTAAACTAGAACAGACTTTGGTACCAGATGGTGGGGTGTTGCTGCTGCAGTTTGCAAATACAAAACATTTTGGAACGGCTTTTTAAATGGATGAAGGGAAGATTCTGGAAGAGTTGTGAGAAGCTTAATAGAAAAGGCCTAGAATGCTTTGAAGAGACTGTTGGTAGAAACGTGGACTCTAAAGACACTTCTAATAAAGACTTAGACAGAAATGAGGTGTGTGTTATTATAGACTGGAAGAAAGACAAGCCTTATTTTTAAATGGCAAATAATCTGGCAAAATTGACTAGGGGCTTTGGCTGGAAGGCAGATGTTAAAAGCCATGAACTTGGATATTTAGCAGAAGAGATCTCCAAATCAAATGTCAAAAGTGCAGCCTTGTTTCTCCTCACAGCTTATAGTGAAATGCGACAGGAGAGAGATAAGCTGAAAACTAAACTCTTGCATACAAAGAAACCAGCACACTGCTGGACTGCAATATACCAGAAATGGAATGGCTTATAAAAGAAGAAATTTATTAAGGTGCAAGTTTGCAGCTTTAAGGCCATAAGAACATCCAAATTAAAACAAGTCTATAAAAATGTCCAAATTAAGGCACCAACAGAAGGTTACCTTCACTCAAGAAAGGCCAATGAAGTCCAGAGTTTCTCTTTCAACTGGAAAGGCATATGGAAAACATGGTGACATCCACTAGATTCCTCTCCAAGCTTCTTGTTTCATGAAGCTACCCTGGTGACATATTCCTTTTTCATTTCCAAGGGTCTCTGGCTGTGTGTGCTCTCCTGGTTCTCGTGGTTCTTAAAAGAACTCTCTTCAAAATGTTTCCTCTTTTAAAGGATTCTGGTAAACTAATGAAGACCCACCTGGAATGGATGAAGTCACATCTCCCTCAAATTAAAGGTGAATACCCACAACTGGGTGAGTCACATCTCTGTAGAGATAACCTAATCAAGGTTCCAACATATAGTACTGAATAGGGATTAAAATAAGCTGCCGCCACAAGATTGGATCAGGATCAAAATATGGCTTTTCTAGGGTACATAATCTTTTCAAACAAGAAAAAAGTATGGCCTTTACAGTAATAGCATTAAATGTTAATGGGTTAAACTCCCCAATCAAAAGACATAGACTAGCAGCATGGATTAAAGAACAGGATCCATCTATATGCTATCCACAGGAGATTCACATTAAACCCAAAGACAAAAGTAGGTTGAAAGTGAAAGGCTGAAAAAAGATATTTCATGCAAACAACAATCAGAAAGGAGCAGGGGTAGCTATGCTAATATCTGACAAATTAGACTTCAAATATAAAACAATTAAAGGAGACAAAGAAGGACACTATGTATTAATAAAAGGAACGATTCAAAAGAAGACATAACAATCATAAATATTTATACACCAAGCCATAATCCTCCAAAATGCATGAAGCAAACTCTGACAACATTGAAGAGAGAAGTAAACACCTCTACCATAATACTTGGACACTTCAATTCCCCATTCTCATCAATGGATAGAACATCCAGACATAGCGTCAAAAAAGGAACAGAGATTTTTGAATGATACAATAAATGAAATAGACTTAATGGACATTTATAAAACATTACACCCCACAACAGCAGGATACACATTTTTCTGAAGTGCTCATGGCTCATTCTCAAGGATAGCCCATATGCTCGGTCACAAAGCAAGTCTCAATAAATTTTAAAAGATTGAAATTATGTAAAACACTTTCTCAGATCATAATGGAATGAAGTTGAAAATCAATACCAGGCAGAGAGAGAAAAAATTCACAAATATATGGAGGCTAAACAACACATTATTAAGCTAGTGGGTCAAGGAAGAATTATAGTAAATATCTCAAGACAAATCAGTAAATATGTTGAGGCAAATGAAAATGAAAGCAAAACATATCAAAATTTATGGGATACAGCAAAGGTGGTGCTGAGATGGAAATTTATTGCCTTAAATGCCTATATTAAAAAAGAAGAAAGAGCAAAAATTAGGAATGAACTGTTCACCTGGATGAACTAGAGAAAGAATAGCAAACTAACCTCAAGGCAAACAAAAGCAAAGAAATAATGAAGATTAGAGCAGAAATAAATAAAATTGAAAATATGGAAACAATAGAGAACATCAACAATAGCAAAAGTGTGATCTTTGAGAAAATCAATAATATCAATGGACCTTAGCATAGCTGACAAAATAGAGGATGTAAATAAATAAAATCAGGTAGGCCCAGGTTTCAGGGGAAGGGTGTAATCAGTATCAAGTTTCACTGAGGGTGAGACACAGCAGGTTGTCAGACTTTCCTATGAAGCATCTGGACTCTGTGCTTTTCCTATCTTGCCCAGAAGGTGGTGCTTGTCAGCCCACAGCTTCCCACCTGTATAAAGTGCTGTGGTGCTTTTAATTTTCAACAGCTCCTCTCTGCCATGGGCGTCTTTGAGACAGAGGCTAGCAGGGTAGAAGGTGGGTTTAGGGCTTAGCCCCTGGGCTCTGAATTCTCTGATTGAGGATTACCACTGAGCTGGGCCTTGCCCCTATCCTTAGAAATTGTCTCTCCTACTTAAATAATTAGTTGGTATTTCAGACCTATCTGAACTCAGCCCTTGTCTGAGCTTCCCTGACAATTAAGAATGCCTGGGGCTTTCTCTAATGAGCTACTTGGAATAGTTTAAAAGAAAAGGAAAGAAAACAGAAATCCCTCTTCAGTATCAGTCCCTGGCCCCCAAATTCCCTTACTCTGAGCTTGGCTATGTCCAAAATCATCCATCTTTATTCCTTTTCACTTTTTTTTTGTTGTCGTTAGCCCTATCTCCTCTCTACCAGGAACTGCAATTGGAGCTCAGATGACTACCTTCCTTTGCTACCAGTAGAAACTACTTGAAGATACACCCTTTAGGGAATTATCCCCACTCATCTGACTAGTTACTTTATCTCTCAGACATGCCGTAATTCTGTCCTTGCCTTTGGCAGTGCTGAAGCCTGAGCACTATCTATTGAATGAGCTGTTAAGAAGAATAAAAAAAAAAAACCAGAGAGAAAGAAAAAATCCCTTTTCAGAGACAGATCCCAGGATCCTGGGTTTGCCAATGAAGAGTCAGAGTGTGCCCCAATTCTCTATGTGTCCCCTTTTCTTTGGGCCAAGCCCATTTCCAGTATTTTGTGCTCATCCAACTCAAAAAAGTCTCTCTTTTTTTATTTCCATCAGCTCTGCTCCGTCTCTGCCAAGGCAAAAATTCCTGGTTCCTTTAGTTCTTCCTCTGGGGTTATTTGTCCTTGAGGCTTGTTTTCAGCAGTCCAAATTTGTAAATTAATTCTGCAGTTGGTGGTTGGTTGAGCTACCTTCCTTGCTCCTAGTAGAGTCTGTTTCTTTTTCCCCCAGGGAACCAGACTGCCATGTGCATGACGGAGTGAAACCAGCCTCCATGGCTTGGGAGACTTACAGTTCTGTGTGGGATCTGGGCCGTTCCACCCATTCCAGACTGGTGTACAATGTATGTCCAATCACTGAAGTCCCCCAGACAGTTCTTCCATACAGTTCCTTGCTATTTGCTAGCTGCCTAGAGGATGAACTACATTCCACACTCACTACACATCCCTATTACCCTCCCTCCTGCAGCCACAATTTGGCATTGTGATCTTTTCTGGTGAACTGAATCTTTTATCATTTTATTAAAACCTTCTTATTATTTAGTAATGCTTTGTTCTATAAACACTTTCCAATGAGATTACAATATTAAGAGCAGCTTTCTCTTGATTAGTGTTTCAATGGTTTAACTAGTGATTTATTTCAACCTTTCCATATCCCTATGCTTTAGATGGTAAGATGTAAACTACATACATTTGTGTGTTTGTTGCTTGGTAGGTTTAATTTATTCTGACTGGTTTGTTTTTTTTTTTACATAAAACAAGAAATTTTATCCATTTACATTCAATGTAATCCTGCTATATTTGAGTTTACATGCAACATTTTGTAATGTGCTTTCTATTTGCCCAGACTTTCATATGGTTTTTTTCCCCTCTTCTTTTTTTTTTTCTATTATTCTCTGGAGAATTACCCCTACTGGTTCACCATGAAGAGCCACATGAAAACAGCTTAGTATTAATGACATTAAGTTTCATCATTTGCATAATGTGGTCTCTACTATCCATGTCATTTGTCCAACCTCCCTCCTCCCAATGACTTTAGCGTCTATTGATGATTTGATGCTCAAACCATTATTTCATTGATCATTGTAAAATGGTAATTTGCCATTTTCCATTATTCCTTTTACCAAGAGCTGTTCCTTTCTTGGTAATCTCTGTACAGAAGTGATTTCTCCTCTCTCAACCTCCTGTTTAAACATTTCTTTAAGAGTATGGATGACTCTTGGATACTTGTATTTACTGTTATTCAATGTGTTATAAACCATTCCTGCCATAATTCATTTTGATGCCCAGGTTGTCCTGGTTGGGACAGTTGCAGCCCCTTCAAGCAGGTTCCTGCCTCCTTTTGATAAATCCCTGTCAGCTCTTGAGACTTCCTCACTCTCCAGTAAGGTCAGAAGGTCAGACTTGGAAATGGGAAGTCACCATGATTCTGGGAGAGGTAAGATATGTATATTGTAGAGTAATCACTAGGGCCACAATAGTCGCTTTACATGAGGGAGCCAACCAGAGGTCTGTCTGAGCTCTGGTAATCTCTGGAGAAGCTACAGTGAGAAAACACCAGCCCTGGGTAAATGCAAAGTGCTTGTAGCTACCTACCCTGGGCTGGCTGTGCTGATTTTTATCATACATGGGGACTCTAGGGTGGCAACATGGAAGCAAAGACTGATCTTGGAAAACATGAGTCAAACCCAAGGGAATTAGAGAATGGAGGGACCCACAAAGCTGATGGAAGGGACTCGGTGGACTGAAGAGTTGGGATGAGAAAGACCAGAAATCAGAAGGTCCCAGAGGCTCCAGAAAGGAGCTGTCCTTGGGATGGTGGGTGGTGGGGTTCAGGTGGAGGTGAGAGAGGGGCGTTCTAAGAACGGGGCCCCACGCAGGAGAGAAGACAGGGGATTGGACGAAGGAGAAGGTTTAAAAAGCCTTGCTGCTGAGGAAGCAAGCAAACAAGATAAGACTCAGAGGAAGATGGGGCTGTTCTCCTCCACCTCCTCCTCCTGCTCCTGTGAGTCCCTCTTTCCTGCTCCTTGTGTCCTGTTGACCTGCTAACCTATGACCTGTCTCTGAACCCTCCTACCTTCCTTTCCAGCTCCATCCACTCGATCCCATTCCTGCCCAGATCTTCATCCCCAATTTCTCTAGCCCACCTCCTAATTCCTGCCCCATCTCCTTCCCTCCTCCCCTCACTCCCCTGACCAGCCTCCACCTCCTACTCAGCACCCCTGGGACCTGGGACATGTGGTCTCTGGGGAAGCGCTTCTGTTTTCTCCTGTTTGGGTAGCTCTGGCAGGTGCCAGGTTATCCAACTGCTGGTGTGAGCACACATTGCACAAGCATAAATTCCTTCTTACTATTGAGTTGTTTATATTCTGCAGATTAGGAATTAGTTTTCTCTAGAGGGCTATGGGTTCCAGGTCCTCCCTTGCAGACCAAGGACCTCAGCGCAGGTTTCCTAACCAGCCTGAACTACTGTCCCCATGGAGCTCTGAGACCTGCCGGCCCTGCTTGTTTCAGGCACAGCAAAGGTTGAAATGGTGGAAACGTGAAAAGATTAACTAGATTTAAGCTTCAAAATGTGAGGTACTCATTTAATAGGAGCCACAGACGTTAGACGTCTTGCTCCTGGAAGTTCTGTGCAAGATCCTGCTTCAGGCTGGGCAAGTTTAGACTTCCTGCCGTGTGTACTTTGCTCTTTTTTTTTTCCTAGCACTACATTATTCCTGAAACTGCAGAAACCCTGGGAACAGTGGCATCTTATCATTGGCACCCTTGTTTCCCTGTTAAAGAAAAAAGAAAGAAAGGAAAACGTCATCTGCACTCTGTGCTTTCTCATTTGTTGACTTTTAGTGGATCATCCTTTTCCTTCTGCGCCTTCAGATGCCCTTTGCTTCTGGAGGTTTTCCACAGGGGCTCTCAGTGTCAGTGGGTTTGAGCGGAGACTGAGAGGTCTGTCAGATGTGGGAATAACTGGCTACAGCCAGTTTGGATGTTTATAATTAGGGGAGGGGGCACTCACTGAGAAGGGGATGAGTTAATGTCCTTTCCTCTGTAAAATGTGTTCATGCAGACTGATGATTTACCCAAAGTAGCAGAGGTCCTTCCTTAATGTCCTTGGTTTTGTCCAATCATAGAGAAATACCTGGTTTCAATTATAAAAGTTCCATTCTGTTCAGAAAACAAGGCTGTACTCTTTAAAAAAATTTTAAAAAAGTAAAAGAGATTTGGAGAAATCCCACAAGGAAAAACAGATTGGTGGGGGGCAGGCATGTCCCAGATTCCTAGGTGGGATCTAGAAAGATTCAAAGGACAGTCACATCTAGGCAGAATCACACCTGAATCAATCCACACAGAGAAGAATCTATTTGATTTCTGTGGTGTCTACTAAAGGTGGAGATTTTTTTAAACTCCTTACACTTGGAACTTGGAACTCACAAAAGAGGTTAAGCTCTCTCTCCTTACCTCATCTTTGAGCGTTTGGAGGAATTCACCTGTCTTGAATTTCCCACCACACCACCTTGGCTTGTGGCCATGTCCACCACTACAAATCCCACTGTTTTGAGGTCAACTTTTATTGTCCCCACTTTTAGGAGGAGCATCCTCCAGGATCAGCCAGCAGGAATCTTTGTTCTGAGAATGTTTCCAAGGCACTTTGTTGGCACTGCTCTGCAGGCTGTGTTTTTACTGCCTTGCTTTGCTGTAAGTTTGTATGTCCCTTAGACAGTCAGAGGCTCTGTAAGCCCTTGTCCATCCTCTTGCCTTCCAGAATTATGTCCTTACAGGTAGTGGCTCTTATTTACATATATCCTGAATTTTTGTGCAGAATTTGTTCTATTGAAGCAGTATGCTACTCACTTTTTCAAATCAAGTAAGTGATTCCTTGGCAGAGATGAGATATATAGAGGTAAAACTCAGCATTGGATGGATGGTTAGACATCAACATAATTTTAATTACCATGGTCTCAGAGGCAAAGATTAAACAAAGGTAAAACATCTTTCTTGTCTTCATAAATATTTCTGATCTTTTTTTTTTCCTTTTCCAGATTCCTCATTCAGAGTTTTCTCAGGATGAAAAGTATGTTTTCCCTCAGTCTCCTCTCTCATTTTCAAGCCTCCTAAGTAGGAAACTTTAAATTCCCACTTCTTAGCTCTCAAAATGATTAGTATTTCTGTGCCATTTGGATTCTGCAGTATCTATTGATTTCTGAAGGTTTCTGACGTTAACCATCAGCTTTTCGTGGCCCAGTCAAGGTCTAATCTTGCTCACAGTCCATTTATGATACCAGTTGTCCAGACAGTTACCAGATATAAGGAGGCTGTCCATGGCTGGGATTTTTACCAGTATGTGACTAAGGTGCAGTTTGTCCTTTCTGTGCCTTTGACCCACATCTTTAATGATCATAGGGAGAGCCAGTGTATGTTTCCCAAGAGCACCTGCTTTTCACCCCTCAGCTGTGGGGTGACAATGACAGTGTCATGTGGTTCAGAGGCTAATTTCTAGAGACTTTTTAATTTATGTGAAACTACCCCTTGTTGTGCAGATTATTATTAACAATTATTTTATCTTAGAACTCTTGTAAAATACAGTTTTTGAAGAAAAGCCTTCTTTACCTTTTGTTATATTGATCCTTAATTCAAGAAACTCTTTCAAAGTGTATTCTTTCCAATGATTATTTGTAATTGGGTTTCTAACTGGATTGGGTTCTCATGATTTTAAGCACACAATAGACAATAGTCCACTGTTTTACAGATTCTTTTTTTTTAACTTGAAAAATCTGCCATGATGTGTCCTGTGTTCAGAATGAAGTTGAATGCTGAAAGAAAAGTCAATGTTTTGCCCTAATAATCTCTGTACTTGATTTTATTGCAATAATTAGACAATTGTGTAATTATAACAGCAGCCATCTAGCCTCTCAGCATTGTCAATATTAACATCTACTGCATGTCTCCTCACTGCTAAGCTTTCTCTCATGTCTATCTGTTGCAAAACACTGTAACTGCTCTTTGTCTGCTTTGCCCATTCTTTCTACAGATTGGGTGTATTTTTAGCTGTCTTTCAAGAGATTTTACCCAAACTGTTTATGAGTTCACTAATGAAAAACTAGACTTCCTGACTGATGTAAGTTATGGATTTCTCTTTTTTATACCCAAATACAAATTGCTGACATGTTCATAAGATGAATTCTAACAGTGCGGGGGCTCAGCCTATAGCTTTGGTTGTCCACACTGCTTGTGAGAATATCAAGAATTCAACTTGGG
>PVIY010061420.1:0-11253 GCA_004026745.1 Myrmecophaga tridactyla | reverse complement strand
CTGAAAGCAGTCTGTTTCTGCCTATGCGTGGGGCAGTTGCAGCCCGAGTCATCCCTCCATTGAATCCAGAGGCAGCCAAGCCTCCATAGAAACAGCCACGAAAACCCCCGTTTTGTCCCCTTTCCTCTTTTTCGGTTAGCCCAATAAGCGACTTCTGCCTTGACCAGTTTTACGTGAGCTGGGGGCCTATTTTTAGCAGTCAGAATTTGTTTATTAATGCCACAATTGGTGTTTGGTTGGACTCAGTCCCTGCTACTGTTAGTCTCTTTCCCTCCGGGAAGCCGACTATGGGGGAGGGGTGCTGGGCACCGGCCTCTGCGGATTGGGGACCTCATGGTTCCAGAGACTCGCAGTCGGTCCAGCTGGTCCAGACTTGGGTACGCTGTGTGTCCGGTCACTATCGTGGCTCCAGGAGCTGTTCTGTACTGTTTCTGGTTATTTAGTAGTTGTTCTGGAGGACGAACTAAAATGCGGAAATTGCTAAGCCACCATTTGGCCCCTCCCCCCCACATTTAGTTCTTAACCTGTAAATATATCTCAAATTTCTTCAATTCTGCAAAAGACCAGTAAATGCTCCTCTGTGAAATCTACCATAATTCATTTTGGGTAATTGGAACAGCCTTCCAAGTGCTGTGCTTGACTTACCTTGATTTCTTCCAAACCCTTGTAAGCCTGTAGCCAAATTACTCTTTTTAAAATGCAAATATGACTCTCTGTTTAAAATTCCTTATTGTTACCCCATTGCCTTATGATATGAAACCATAAACTTTTTGAAAGTGAATCCACTTATATACTCAACTTGCTTATGTATCCAGCCATATCTTATTCTCTTCAAACTTGAATCCTAATCCATTTTAAATACATATCTATGGTCATTGAAATTCCTCAAGGATATCAAATATGTTCTCACTACCTGAGTCTTTACATATACATTTCCCTGGTTTCAGAGTAGGCCATTATTTTCAGTTTAGCTTCATTATCAATTTCTCCATGAATTCTTCACTACCATCTCCATGAATTTTTCCATTGTTCCTGAAAAAAACAATGTTTAAGAATGTTGCCTATGACATGCAGAGTTCTCAGCCTTTCCCTAATCATTTACCATCATTTTAACTTTGGCAAATTACTGAAATTATCTAAATCTCAATGTCTTCATCTAAAGCTGGGAATAAAATAGCTGTAGGATTAAATGAGTTAATATATTAAAAGTTCTTCAAAGTGTTGCCTAACCATCACCAACTTTAAAAAATTTCAACCTAATATCAAACTTGCCTCATTTGTAATCTTACCCAATCCCCCAATTCAGATTATTTTAAAGCAAAAACAAAAAGTCATATTATTTCTACATTAATTTATTAGGTATTGCAAAAAGTCTAATTTTAACATAATAATTATAATATTATCAAACCTAAAAATAATTAACAATAATCCCTTGATATGTAGCCATGCTCAAATATCTTATTGTTTTGTAATCACTTCTTCACATAGTATACAAAACCAGTTACTTCATTTATTAGTTTTGAATGTCATGATCCTCCAGTCTGTGCTATATCTTCTCTCCTTAAGAAAACATCCACTCCTATAACTTCAATAAATCAAAATAGATTTATTGTATTTTTCCATATTAATGAAGAAATATTACAATGGTAACATAATCTTCAATTTTATTTTTCTCTTCACCAGGATCCTATTCAATAGTGATCTATTTTTCTTTAAAGGTAATTCTGAAAATTTAAATGGATTAAAGTATACCTTTATGTAGCAACTGATTCACAATCTATCTATGTGGTTATGTCTGTTTCTAACTGAATTGTTGGAATGGTATTAAAGCAAAAAATTCAGTACCTTTACTGATTGAAATGTAACAATAACAATTCAAAAAAAGCTACTGAAAAAAATAGGCTGAGGGATTTCTTACCTTGGTGCTATTTAGCGCTATTAAAACGAAAATGTCCATAATTTTTCATGGTCACATTTGAAGTTATCCTACCAGTGTAAGGAAAAAAAAACACTAAATGCTAAGAGAATTACTAGAAATTTTAAGTAAAGGAAAATTAGTCAGCTCCCATGTATTATTTTAGAAATAAGAATAAAATGAAAAAAGTAGAAATATGAATAAAATTCACAAGTATTAAAGATAACTGAATTTATCTATATACTTAGGCAAAAATAACAACCAGAGACATAGAACTAGATAAAAAAAGATGAAAAAAATAATCCCTTCTGTACTATAGCCATCAAGATTGAGTAGTATTCTATATTGTAATTGACTCTCAGTGGCACAATTCTTACATCATTCACTATGACTGTTCCAATAAGCTCCTGTTAAAGTTAACACACTTGAACTGCAACTGCACAGAAAATTTGTCACTAAAGGTGAGTGCTGGCCTAGTAGAATGGAACAACAACATTTTTTGGGAGAGGATACTCAATTCTGTAAATTATTAAAATAATCGGGATTTTTAATGCCATTACATGGTCTAAAGTGTGTTTGAAAGAAAGTTATTGACTTAATATTTACATATGGTATATTCTGTAAGAAATAATAGTCACAGTATCCAGAAACCCCTAGAAATATATTTTTATGATACATAACTCACAAAACATGCCTTTATAAAGGGTTATTTTGAAACAAAAGAACTTTAAGCATTTATTTTCTTTTAAGGTCAGTATAACTCAGTCACAGTAGCTACATTTTCTACATTCATGATTATAATACTGTTCACAGAGTTCTAGTTATTAAAAACTGGAGAATAAAATGATATAACAATATTACAATTTTCTTCATAAAATATCCATTTGGATTTTATTATTTTAAATTATATAGATTAATAAAATTTAAACATCATAAATCTAGACAGAACTAAACATCTCTAACTTTTAGATGAATAAAAATTTAATTAATAAATGAGCTCTATTTTGGTTATTCTAATAGATAATTTACTTTATTGTTTTCTCTTACATACTTTTCCTTTGAAAATAACATGGAAAATAATATCTATTAATTAGCTCTTAAAGTCTAACCTCTATTGCTCAAATCAAAATGTAATAAAAAGTAATAACTCATTATTCAGTAGATCATGCATTATGAAGCATTTATAATAATGTTGATAGATTTGCACTGCTGTGGTCATATCATTTAGCCTATTGTTCTCGCAGATAAAAAAAGGTGATTTAAAACTGAAGAAAATTTGACAACAGAATAAAATATTCCAGAGCCTAAAAGTTCTAACCATATCCAAAACCCTTCTTTCTCGATCAACAACATTTTTTTAAGATGATAAGATTATGGAAAAGGTTACAGAAAAATAATGATTAAAGGAGGACAACACAAGGTAGAATAAATTTTAGAGAAAATGCCCTCTAAGGAAACAAATACAATTAAAGACAAATAAAAAACTGATATTTCAAAGAAATTGAAATGGGTTTGAATAAACTGAAAGTAAAGACCAAAGGAAAAATGTTAATAAAATAATACAATATGAAAGGGATCTTCCCTTTGATTTGCAGGGAGAAATTGCAGGGGAAAATATAGAAACTAAGCATAGTAAAGAAGAAATGATATTGTGGAACATGGTGGCATATGAAAAATCCTTACTGAAGCTGCAAAAATTATTTTTTTTATAATCAAATATATTTATTTATCCTTTCATCAGCATTAATTTTTCTTCCTTTTGAGCCAAATCTAAACATTTGCTAATGAAGATCAATAGATTTATAAAATTTATTAAGAAAAAGAAAGTATATAAACCATATAGGAATGCAACTCAAGATTTTTAAAAAAGATAAAAATAAAATATACCTCTCTTTGGACTGAATTCATATTTTTAAATTAATGACTATGATAAGGAAATTCAACTTAGAAAACAATGGCTCAGGCCTATATTCTCTTATGTACCAACAAATTATTGTTAGATGACTGAACTAGATGTTTTATACTTCATGATGTTAATCTCCTTGAAGGCAGTATAAAGTTCTTTTAAAATTTCACACTTTTCACTTGGCATCAGATTTTTTTTTTCTGTTTCTTTATTTTTCAAACTTACTTGCTTCTTCCTTCTAATGGATATATTTTTAAAAATCACTTGCACAAATTACATGACCCATTGTCCTATCACTGTGACTCACTGACCTTTTCTGTTAGCATTATTAATACTGGATGTGTTTTGTCATACTTTATGGGGCTTACCTTCTAAGTCATATTGAATTAAGTGAATACTTAGCTCTTCTCTTTTGATCATTCAACAATGACAATCTTCTCTGTTTTAAAATTTTTGTTCTTGATTACCTGTCATGCTCCAATTTTCCTGTCCGATTTCCCAGTGGTTTTAAATATATATATTTTTTTAATAATTTAAATATTGCAATAATATGTTATACATCATAAATATATAATACATAGTTATATAGCATAAATATATAATATGTATATAAGGCATATCATTCATATAAGAAACAAAATAGCCATGTATATATCATATAGGGAATTCTTAAAACATTTTAAATGAATGCATGCAATTACATTTTTTGTAGAACAAATTCCATTTTTGTATATCATATTTTCTTTTTCTATTGAGTAATGGTATGATCTCAAGGCTTCTCTCAGAATAACTTGTTCTAGTAGCCATTGGTATTAATCATTAGTTCATTACTACTTCTAATGTTGGTCATTGTCAGAGTAGTCATAGTGGTTGCTCATTTAATTTGACTTCCTTGCCTTCAAGCATGAATTCTAAAAATATGAAATTTTTCCGGTCTTCTGGAAAGAAAATCCTTATTTTTTTTCATGCTATGAAATAGAAGGAACTATCTTGCATGATTTCTGGTTCTTCTAAAAGATTAAAATATAGAGACATGATATAGACACATAAACACACACGTATATAAGTATATATAGTCATGAATTCATACTGATATTTTAAAAATAAAACAAGATAATGCTGAATTCTACTTTTATTATAAGATGATGTTTAAAAATTGCTAAAATAGAAAAATAGTGTAAAGAAAACTATACAATTGCATTGTAAATAACCCAAGGAAAAGACACTATATAATTTACATACCCCACAGAAAACTTAACCTACTGTTTTCAAATATAAGAAAGATGGAATGAGTAATTAATAAAATAATGGTATGTGAAACAGCTGGGTCAGTTGTTCATTTTAAGTTCCCCTCTATGTAAGGATGAGTAGGAGTGAAGTTGTGAAACCGTGCCAAAAGTTCTAAGAAATACTTTCTAAACAAACTTGTAATCTGCCAGAAGAAAGTTTGCGTATTTGGAATGGGGAAAGAAGCAGAGTTCAGTGTGAGCTGATTTTAGTCCTCCACAGCAAAAACAGAAGAAAAAAAAAAAGACATTTCAGAATTTAAGTATTCAGATGATTTCCAATTTAGAGAAAAGCTTTCTTTAATTTTGAATGTGAAATCCCCTGATTTGCCTGATTACACCTTTATAGTCCAATTTCATAATGCAACTTTTCATAAGAATCCCCTTGCAGGTTATCTTTATAGGTCAACCTAAATTTTCAACCACAAGTGCAAATGTATGCTTAAGAGTCACCTCCTATTTGAAGAAAACCATCATCATAAAATAGAAGAATAAAAATAAACAATGAGAAAGCCTATCCCAAAGGAAATAGAAAGCATTCATGATAGAGTTAAGAAGTTTTAAAAAAAAAAAAATCAAATTTATGCTTTCAAAAATTTTGAGGCGAATAGAACATCCATATAAAGAAGAGGATATTGTGAGTAAAGAAAGATCTTCAATAACATAGCATTTTTAGAATGATGAAATTTTGCTTTTAAAAAGAGATCAATTGAATCATTACATTCTCTGATGACTTTTCTGTGAAATAAAATTTGGGGCAATCCTAGAATCCATAGCAAAATTTTATTTGTTATTTGACCAAATAATTCCTCATATAGGACCAATGAATTCCTCATTTAGGATCAAATGAATTCCTCATTAGGAATCATTAGCCAGAGTGTATCAATATATGAAAAAGGATGGAATTTGAAAACAAATATCTTTCAGTGAGAACTAAGCTCATTTATAAACCTACAAAATGGGCATCAAATTTCATTTTTAGATAATGAGATAATAATATATATATTTTTTGATGCAAAAATATATATTTATTTTAAAATATGGTTAATGGGGAAAAAGAAAGTTAAAAACATAAAATATTTTAAATATTTTATTTAACAATATCAATAATAATGGCATAAACAATGTAATATCGATGAAAATATGGATGATATAAATCAAATTGTGAGTTTTCTTTATTCTGTAGTGTTTGCATTTTAATGAATGTCATGTATTGTGTAATTGCACATGCAATCTAAGATTGTTTTTAGAAAGCATGTGAAGGAACTCTTGATAGTTGAATTTAATCATAAAATGGAATGGATAATTTTAATTGAACTTAATTGCAAAATTATAAAATGGAATGGATAATTTTCCACTTAAATCTTTATTTCAGAAACCAGTTTTATTCCTCTACCCTATAAGGTCAACACCCCTTTCCTGCATGAAAAAGTTAAAATGATCATTACCCATCATGCGATATCCCTGAAGATCGAGAGAATGATCAAATGAGAGGGAGAAGGTATAACTGAGAAATGAGGATTTAACAAATAATTATGATTACTTACTCATTGCACAGATATTTGGTTTTAATTTCTAGTTTATTAAAATAAGCAAAAGGAAATACCTGTAATTGTTGAACTGTAATCCAGTAGCCTTGATCTTTTATAATGATTGTATAAATATATAGCCTTTATGGTGTGGCAGTGTGATTGTAAAACCTTTGTGACTGACACTCCCTTTATGCATTGTATAGATAGATGCATAATAAAATAAAGATATGCATGGAAAAAATAATTCTAATAATAACAGGTTGGGAATATGGGGGAAATTACCCCTGTGTAAATAATGGGCAAAAGGTATAGCACTACTTTAATAATCTTTCATCAATTGTAACAAATGTAACTACTGCTAAAAAATAGTGGGATTTAAAAAGTGTTATCGATTGTAACAAATTTTCCAACCATTGCAAGTGTTAGTGGTGGGGTGGTGTAGGGAATCCTGTATTTTATGCTTGATTGTTCAGGTAAACAGTAATATCTGTAATAAATTTTTTTGAAAAATTAATTTGGGGGGTGTTTTCACCCTTCTCTTACAGCCATTTTCCTGCATCTCTGGGGCTTTATACTTTAGGCTACAGATTTTATCCCTGTGAACAGCTTGTGTTCTGGCTTTAATAAATAGATACATGGCCCAAATCTGAAAGCAGAGATGGACTGAGGCTGAGAGGAGGAAGAAAACAGACAAGCTTCTCAAAATGTGTCCACAGGCTTTGAAAGTTGACATAAGGGAGGTACAAGAAAGTAAAGGAATTTTGACTCTTCCTTGAGTAATGAAAGAGTTACAGTCCTTGAATCATTTCAGGTTCTTTAACAATAGCTACTGCATTTTTAATTTTTATGAGATGAGTGCTTTGGATAAAACTAATTATGTTCAACAAACCTAATTATGAGTTTTCCAAATTATTTTTTAGCTTTCCTGAAATAGAACACTCCTTATAATCAGTCTATTCAATTTTTTTACGTTCATATTTTAATCAAATTTGCTCTACATAGAAATGTAATAATACCATCTGTGTTTTTATTGAAGCCACAATCAATGACTGCTGAGGCCAGGCTTCCCATCTTTGTTCTATAAAAAGAAATATAAAATCACCTAGTGTATCTCGATTTGATTAGTTTCCCCTTTAAAATTAATCTTACTTCTATCATTTCTAAGTTATTGAGAAGTAACCCACTCTTTTCAAGTAAAGTCTGCAAACTCCATGATATAAGAGATTTATCAGAATATCAACAATTTGGATTAGTTTAGTTATTGTAAGATCAACAAAAGCACATATTATTTAAGAATGAGTATATTACACATTGAAATAGACTAAAGGAGAACTGAAGACTAGTCATGTATTTGCATTTGGTAAATGTGCTCTACATAATATTATTCCCTTTATGATTATAATACACTCAAAAATGTGGCCCTGTCTGTATTTCTTTTCCCACTTGAATCACACCCCCTCCATGTATGTATGGAAGCACTCATTTTCCAGTTTTCAGCAAGAACCATGCTTTTCTTTATAACTATAAATTTTCTTTTCTATCCCTTACCAAGTTTGACCCCCTTTCCATAAGCCCACCTATACATCATTGAAGCATTCATCATACTAATATTTACTTGTTTTATTCTTGCTTTGTACTTATATTATGTAAGATTAACAGGGACAGTAACTAAGTCTGCTTCTTCATAACTATAACCCTTACTAGAACTTTGCTATAGCAAATAAACGAATATATAAATATGAAGTAATATATTGAGTGTGAAAGATTCAAAATCATGGAGAGGGAAAAATAAATATTTGGGCATTTATAATCTAATATAGATTATGGAAAACTTTTATTTATATATATTTTTTCAAAGAATTCTATTGCTATTTCCAACAATATAATGGATTAAGAACTGGGATTCATTCTGCTTAAAATGTAAATACTGGATATAATACATTATTTTAAAGTTTAAAAGTGTCAGGGCAGGCAATGCAGGGGCAGAGTTCTTGCCTGCCATGCCAGAGACTCGGGTTTGATTTCCGTTGCCTGCTCATGCAAAAAAAAAAAAAAAACTGTCAATGAACTGAAGAAAAAGTTAGGAATAATCAGGCTAGGGATTGAGATAAGCTGTGCATTTAGACACATAATGACTACGCATCCAGCTTTCCCACTCAGGATATTTGCCAAATTTGGTGATGCTGAATCTCAGAGCTGAGACTGCATGGAGCGTGGGTAACGATATAAATTCCAGAGTCCACTGAAAATAAGGTATCTACTAGGATCTCTTCCCCCATAAAGATGATGATGGTTATATCATCAGAGCAAGGCTGAATAGCAATAGGCCTGTCATCATGAGTGAACTGTATGAAAATTAAAATTTTTCTAAACTTAACACTGAACAAAGAGTGGGGATGTCACGCTAAGCGTACAGCTTGATGGTGTACTTCTTAGGTTGGTTGGTATGTCTCAAGCCAATATATATTTTTAGGTTGCTTGATAAATCACAGGCCAATAATTTATTCTAAAATGATCCCATAATAGTAGCTTCTCCAAGAAACTAAAATAAATAAAAACAAACTTTTCTCAAAAGACCACCTTCATTTTAAATATGAAAGACCTTTAATGACTAGATTCCCTAGAAAAATCAGCATAAATAATTTAAAAAAGGAATTAAATACACAAGAAAATAAGGCATTATGATCAAGAATAAACAGGAACAGGTAGAGAATACAGACATGTTCAGATGATTAAGTTATTTGACATACATGATGAGATAACTGTATTTAAAATGTTAGGAAGATAAGGTGCCCGGGTGGTTCAGTGGTAGAATGCTCACCTTCCATGCGGGAGATCCGGGTAGGATTCCTGGACCGTGCACCTAAAAAAAAAAAAAAAAAAAAAAATTTAGGAAGATAAGAAACATGCTAAAATTATCCACAGGGAGTAAAATCTGAATAATGTTGAGCATGATAAAAAAATAAAATAAAAATGCAGGAATAAATTAGAAATACATTAAGTGATATTAAAATTCGGTTAATTGATCCATTAGGAAATAATATACAACTGATGATAAATTTACTGAAAAAAATATATGGTTATAAAAAAATTACGCAGCAGCCAGGGGAAATAAAAGATGAAAAATGATTAAGATATATACAGTATAATGGGGCTGCTGTGATATAAATTGTATCTAGAGTCACAGAAGGTAGAGAGAGAGAAAGAGATAGAGAAGAGGAGAGGATAAATGCAGTTGAAGATATAATAGCATAGACATTCAATATTGACATCAACCAAAAGATATATGAAGCTCAACCAGTTCCAAGTAGTAGAAATACGAAGAAATCCACACTTAGTCCCATGATTGCATTTCTAGGAAGGTGAAGCTGATGCTGCTGGTCTAGAGGGCACACTTTGAGAACCATTAATTAGAGAAAGTGCAGCACGTCAAAGAAAAAGAGAAGATTTTAAGAACTGTGGAGGGTGAAAAATTAATTGCTGTAATGGAGCAGCAATTATATTGAATACTGACTTCTCATCAGTAGCAGTGGAAGCCTGTACAAAGTTAAATTATTTTTGAATGTGTTGAATATAGATGTGTCCTTCTATACTCTATACTCGGGGAAACTATATTTCATAAATTAGGGTAAGAATAATTCACTTTGCCAACAACAAAAAATAAGAGAGAAAGCTTTCATTAAAGGAAAATCTAAATGATCAACTTCGCACTAAGAAAGATGGTCTCAGAAAAAAATATAAAGAATAAGTTGGGAGGAAAAACAAAGAGAGAAGCAAATGTGTGGGTAAATCTAAATGAACATTGCCTGCAAATGAACATTGCCTGCATAGAATGCTAATAATAATTCATTTGGAGGTCTTAAAATTAAAGAAAATAAAATTAAAATACAATAGAAACATATATGTCAGAAATGGATGAATTTAGATACAGTTCTTATACAGTTCGTGAGTAGAAAAAAGCTATTGACATTGCACTGCAATAAATTAAATGCACTTGCTGTAATTACTAAGATATCTATTAAATAAATTGAGAAGAAAATGATTTTAATAGAGTAGTGGGAAAATTTAATACAATTTATTCAGAAGGTGCAAGAGAAACAAAAAATATGAAACAGAAGGTCAAATAGCACAAATTAAGATAAAAGATAAAGAAATGAATATACTCATAATTTCAGTATCTCTGTATAGATGGTACTAAATGCTTCAAACAAAGGACACATTGTCTTGATAGATGGCACTAATATTCAACTATTGACAAGTGTATTAGTTAGGGTTCTCTAGAGAAACAGAATCAACAGGGAACACTTGCAAATATAAAATTTATAAAAGTATCTCACGTGACCGCAAGAACGCAGAGTCCAAAATCCACAGGGCAGGCTGCGAAGCTGACGACTCCGATGGAGGATCTGGATGAACTCCACAGGAGAGGCTCACCAGCCGAAGCAGGAATGGGGCCTGTCTCCTCTGAGTTCTCCTTAAAAGGCTTCCCATGATTAGATTTAGCATCACTAATTGCAGAAGACACTCCCCTTTGGCTGATTACAAATGGAATCAGCTGTGGATGCAGCTGATGTGATCATGACCTAATCCTATGAAACGTCCTCATTGCAACAG
>PVIY010061419.1:0-11341 GCA_004026745.1 Myrmecophaga tridactyla | reverse complement strand
GTTGATTACATTGGACCACTCCCTTCATGGAAGGGGCAGTGATTTGTTCTAACTGGAATAGACACAAACTCTGGATATGGGTTTGCTTTCCCCACACGCAATGCTTCTGCCAAAACTACCATCCGTGGGCTTACAGAATGCCTTATCCATTGTCATGGTATTCCACATAGCATTGCTTCGGATCAAGGAACACACTTCATAGTAAATGAAGTGCAGGAATGGGCACATGCTCATGGAATTCTCTGGTCTTACCATGTCCCCCATCATCCAAAAGCAGCTGGATTGATAGAATGGTGGAATGGCTTTTTGAAAATTCATTTATGGTGCCAACTAGGTGGCAATACCTTCAAAGACTGGGTTAATATTCTCCAGGAAGCTGTATATGCTCTGAATCAGTGTCCGTTTCTCCCATAGCCAGGATCCATGGGTCCAGGAACCAAGGGGTGGAAATGGGAGTGGCACCACTCACTATTACCCCTAGTGCTCCACTAGGAAAATTTTTGCTTCCTGTCCCTGTGACCTGAGCTCTGCTGGTCTACAGGTTTTAATTCCAAAACAGGGTATGCTTCCTCCAAGAGTAACAACAATGATTCCACTGAACTGGAAGTTAAGACTGCCACCTGGTCACTTCAGGCTACTTATGCCACTGAATCAACAAGCCAAGAAAGGGATTACATTACTGTCTGGAGTAATTGACCCTGACTATCAGGAGCAAGTAGGACTTCAACTACATAACGGAGGTAAAGAATGGTTTTCTTGGAATATAGGAGATCCCCTAGGGCATCTCTTAGTACTACCATGCCCTGTGATTAAAATCAATGGAAAACTGCAACAACCCAATCCAGGCAGGACTACCAATGGCTCTGAAACTTCAGGAATGAAAGTTTGGGTCACCTCACAAGGCAAAGAATCATGGCCAGCTGAAGTGCTTGCTGAGGGTAAAGGGAACATGGAATGGGTAGTGGAAGAAGGTAGTGATAAATATGAACTTCGACCACGTGATCAGTTACAGAAATGAGGACTGTAATGCTATTTTGTTCATGTTATACTATTTAAGTTGTAAGATATCAAGTTTAAGAATGAATGTTGCCCAAGGATTTGCACCCTATTCTGGAGAGATTTGATGTGTTTCCAGTATATGCAGGACAGTTGAGTATTGTCAGATAAAAGAAAAAAATGTGTTTTACTGTTTTCATTTGGAAATTAGGTATGGTTTAAGGTAATATATATATATATAGCTGCTAAGTTGACAAGGGGTGGACTGTCATGGTCAGGAACATGTGTCAACTTGGCCAAGTTGTGGTACCTATTTATCTGGTTGGGCAAATGCTGGCCTGTCTGTTGCAATGAGGACATTTCATACAATTAGATCATGATCACGTCAACTGCATCCACAGCTGATTCCATTCAAATCAACCAAAGAGGAGTGTCTTCTACAATGAGCGATGCTTAATCTAATCATAGGAAGCCTTTTAAGGAGGATTCAGAGGAGACAGATTCCATTCCTGCTTCGGCTGGTGAGCCTCTCCTGTGGAGTTCATCCAGACCCTCCATCAGAGTTGTCGGCTTCACAGCCTGCCCTTCAGATTTTGGACTCTGCATTCCTGTGGTTACGTGAGACACCTTTATAAATTTTATATTTGCAAGTGTTGCCTGCTGATTCTGTTTCTCTAGAGAACCCTAACTAATACAGATTCCTTGTTTTATGCTTAAATTACTAAAGAATTGAGGGAAAATTTAGATAAAATTAGTGGATATTTATTTATTTCTTATACCAGTCTTTAAACTTTTTTGTACATGTGGAAATTTTCATGACAACTTATATGCTTTCCAGTGCTTACATTCTGTGTGCTGAAGGTCAGCAAATCAGAAGCAAAGGCATCTCCAGTGAAGCTCATAGTCCCAGCTAGATTGGAGTTGGGTTTACAGAGAGAGTTTTGAGTACAAAACTTTCACAGATTAGAGAAGCTAATAGTATGCCACACTTTGGTTCCTTGGCACCTGGCAATTAGTATGCCAACTTTTCTTTTTCACCCATTATACTTTTAAATTCTCTTTGGTTAATTTACTAGGTTGCTCAAGCAAATACCATGAAATAGGTCAGGTTAAGCAATAGGAATTTATTTGATCACTGTTTGACTCTGGGAAGAAGTCCAAATCAAGGTGACGTCAAAGTGATGTCAAAGAAGACTGGTATTCTGGGGTTGGCTGCTGGCAGTCTTTGGTCTTTAGCTTGTCATATCTAAGTACATTACAATGTCTTCTGGCCTTTCCCTTCTGTTCTAGATTCTGTTGAACTTCAGCTCTTGCTTCCAGTGGCTCTCTCTCTCTCAATCTGTCTGAATTTCATTCTGCTTATAAAGGACTTCAGTAACAGAATTAAGACTTGCCCTGATTGAGGTAGGTATTACCTTAACTGAAGTAACCTCATCAGAAAGTCTTACTTGCTAAGGGTTTATAGTGTCAGGAATGGATTAACTTTAAGAATATGCTTTTCTCGGTATAAATACAGCTCCAAACAATGACACCTTCCAAACACAATTGTTTTTCAATATACTTTTAAGAAACAGTTTTACTGAGATATAAAATACATACCATATAATTCACTTATTGTAAGTGCTTCGTTAAATGATTCAAATAAATTTACACAGTGTACAACCATCACCATAATCCAGTTTTAGAACATTCCCATCACTCCAAAAAGATACCTCTTTCTTGGTTGTGGTCAATCCCCACTCCTACAAACAGCCCCCAGCAACCATTGATCTGCGTTCGGTCTCTGTACAATTGCCTTTTATAGGAATGTCATATAAATGGAAACATACAATATATGGTTTGTTGTCTGGCTTCTTTAATTTAGCATGTATCGGTAATTGGTTTCTTTTAATTGCTAAGGAGTATGTATCATGGATGCATCATATTTGTTTATACATTTACCAGCTGATGGAAATTTGGATTGGTTCCAATTTTGAGCTGCATTAAAGGTGGCATTTAATTAGAGTTTGATTGTTTAAGAAGACTCACAAGATCCAAAATGACAGTGTTTATAAATCTAAAGTATATTTGAGGGAAAATAATACAAGAATATAGCAACATCATTAAAGAAATGCTATTCATCAAAGTCAAAGATTGATTTCCAAAGGGCATTCATAATTCTGGCTTTCTTGTCTGGCTATGACCAGTACTTCCTAACACACTCCTCAGAATGGAGAAGATTGCCCTTTGAGAAAAGTTGGAGGGAATCTAATGCAATTATTTTGGGCAAAAGGAATCTCCACTGTCCTGAGCTCTATGTCTTACAGGAAGACCCAAAAAGTCTCTTGTGTCAGTCACTAGGTAGCACAGTAAGGAAATTAAAAAACAGAAAGAATCACCTGAAGGAGAACAAGCAAAGGCTATTTAGTCAGATCTTGTTATAGAAGGGAGTCAGTCACCATTACTCCTTTGTAAGATAGTCAAAGTCAGGCAGGGGTGGGGAAAAGCTCTATGATGGAATAAAAGGAAAGCTTCAGGTATTCCCTGAGTGGAGGTTGCCACCATGGGAAAGCTGGAAGTGAGCTAAGTAGAAGTAGGGCATCCTATGTGATTGGCTAGGGAAGTATAGTTGGCATTCTCTGGTTAGTCCTAAATTGGAAGCTGGGGAAGAAATCAGAAAAAATGGTGATTATTGACAAAGTCCTGACTGTTGTGGACCAAATGCTACAGAGTTTGTGATTTGTCTTCTCAGGCTGGTTGCTGCGGAGGTTGTGGGTCAGAGTTCTAGTACATATATATAATTCTTTTTCTATGTATGCCATTGTTCATTTTATATTGAGTCTCTCAAGGGCCAGACTTTTTCTAGAGTCCCCTCCTATTGTGACAACCAGGTTCTCAGGCAGCTCTTCTCTGGTACAATGGGAGTGAAAAGCGTTTGGTGTCAGAAATCCCAGCTCTGCCCAGTGGAAAAATCACTTCACCCCTTTGAGCTTCAGGTTCCCTGCTCATAGGATGGCCATAGAATCACACTTGCCCTTTTACCTCACTGGGTTTGTAATAGATTTCACTAAAGTCCCCAAGTTTTATCTGTTCTCATAATCATGCCCTATGTCTTTTGACTTTGCAGATCCTTTCACAAAAGAGGAAGAGCATACTTTTCTACACCCTATCTCTGAGTTCAATCATATTACTTGCTTTGGTCCATAAAATGAGATAATGATAGCATGGCAGTTCTGAGCTCAGGTCTCATGAGGCCTTCTGTGGTTTTGCTTGTTTTCCTGTGTTTCCTGTGGGTCATGCCCAGGTTAGCTCACTGGTCCCAGAAAGTAGAGCAGAGACAAGCTGTCCCAGATAAGTCAGCCTAGGTCAACTGAGCCTCAGCCAACCTTTAGATCCATGAGCAAGCCCAGCTGAGATCACAGAGCCTCTAACTGCACCCTGATCCATGAGAGTAAATTATTGCTTTTTTAAAAAGCCACTAAGACTTGGGGTAGTTTCTTATGTAGTAAAAGCTGGTATATACAGGGTTATCAGGCTAATAAAATAATGGATGTGGAGCTTTCTTGGAAATTTAAACTACTCTGTAAAATGACTTCTTGCTTTTTATTCCCACATGACCTCATTTTCAGTTATTTTAAAATTAATTTCAATGAAGTAGTATCTGGCAAAAGCTTAATGTGCACTCTTTTCTGAGGTAGTCATACACATATTTATTCTTTAAATATTTTTGTACACCAGCTATGTGGGCTGCAGAATAAATAAAAGCTTTTGAAATCCAAAGAAATAACTCTCTAATGGAGGCATTTGAGACATTGGGTAGACTTGGGGCAGGTGGGGAAAGATATGGACTTTGAAGTAATAGGTTAGGTACTGGTCCTGTTCAAATCCCATTCCATGGTGGATACCTATCCTGCATCCTGCTTTCTTTTAGGGAAAAAGTCTTATCCCTTGGTGGTAGATAGCACAGAATTCCTTAAAGAAAAGAACTTCCTCCACCTGACAAAGGGCAGTGGATAGCCTCCCTGCACCCACAGTTCTGGGTCCAGAAAAATCACTGGAGAACTATCAGACATTCTTTGTCTTTTCATTTTCTGAAATAAAAATATTTCCTCAAAAATCAGCTCAAATGAAACTTCCTCCAGGCAGCCTTCTTTTCCAAGACCCTAGGGGTATCTTTTTCCTTTATATCTGGCTCAACCTTTCTCTGGTATAGCTATCAGAACTTCAGCATACTTTACTGCTCTCAGAAAGACACAAGCCTAGAAAACTAACAGGGCTCTAGGGGCCTGGCCTGGGGATGGCTATAGCAGCTGGGTATAGTGCAAGGTGGGAGAGAACAGCACATATCAGAGGTCTGGGTGAAGAAAGTAGGGTTTGGAGAAGCTGGTTTCCATGGGCAATTCTTGGAGGAAACAAGAAACAAAGATGGGGTGTAAGACCAACATGGGCTGCTTTAGGGTCTTAACAAAGATTTATATCTAGCTGAGAACTTGAAGGCCACATTATGTTTGGCAGAACTCAGCTTCTGCCCTAAGTCCCAGGTTCTTTAAGTAGCCAGGGCTCAGACAGGTAGGGTGTCCAATGACATGTTCTTTGGACCTCAAGTTAGATCTTTGGAATTCTTGGATCCAACATTCATTTATGATGGCTAGTGCTTGTGCATGATATAACTTACAATGTTAATTTTATTTGACAACTCAGTTTAATTCCTGAATTCTTAAAACGGGACATCCTCCAACTCTCAGAATCTTGAAAGAAATCACAAACACAATGGCTTGTGGTTGTAATAGTTTTTATTAAAGTAATAACTCACTTGTAATGCCTTTGATAGGAAGAATAAAATGTGAAGATGCATTCACTTTTACTTAACTATGGAAATGATCATTTTAAACAATAAATGGGATCAGACAGGTCTTTAAAATGCCTAAAAAATGTTTTAAAGTGAATTGGATTCTCTTAGGATAAAATAATGGTTTGCATTCTGTTCTAGTTTGCAAGCTGCTGAAATGGAATGGCTTTTCAAAAAGGAAATTTATTAAGTTCCAAGTTGGCATGTTCTAAGGCTGTGAAAATGTTCAAATTAAAGCAAGGTTATAGAAATGTCCAATTTAAGGTATCCAGGAAAAGATACCTTGGTTCAAGAAGGCTGATGTCATTTGTGGTTTCTCTCTCAACTGGAAAGGCCATAGGGAACATGGCAATGTCTGCTAGCTTTCTTTCCAGACTTCTTGTTTCATGAAGCACCCCCTGGGGCATTTTCTTTCATCATCTTTAGGCTTTGCAGGCTATAAAGGCTTTTCAAAATGGTTCCTTCTTAAAGGGCTTCAGTAAGCTCTACCTTGAATGGGTAGAGACACATCTCCATGGAAACCACATAATCAAAAGTTACCACCCACATTGGGTGGGTCATATCTCCATGGAAACAATCAAAATGCTCCCAGCCAGCAATATTGAGTAAGGATTTAAAAACTTGGCTTTTCTGTGCACAACAGATTCAAATCAGCACATTCTATGCTTTGGAGCCACAAAAAGACATGTTCTTCCCAAATGCAAAATGCATTAATTCAATAACAATATAAGAAAGCATTAAATCATTTCAGTAACAATACAAATACAATACTAAGTCAGAAACAGTATAAAATCTCATCAGATTCAGCTACAGACATGGTTTGTCCTAAGGCAAAATTCTCCTCAGGCTCTGGACCTATAAAACTCAGAACAAGTTATTTGCTGCCAACATACAATGGAAGGACAGTCATAGGATAAATACCCCCATTTCCATAGGGAGAAATTAGAAAGAGCACAGGGGTCACTGGACCCAAGCAGTTTCTGGACTCTCAGGGCAAAGTCCATTAGATTTAAAAGTCTGAGAGTCATTTATCTTTAGGGTTTTAGAAAGCAGCAGTCCCACCCTTTCCAAATGCCTATGCAGTGCCTCGCCTCTCTCCAAATACAACCTTGGGGGATACTGGGGAGACTACCTTTTACTCAGCTTTATCCTCTCCAAATACCTGGGCTGCACACAGGCTACCATCTTCAGGGCACACACTCAACCCCTCCATGTGTTGGCAGCCAGGCTCTCCCCAATCCTCAAGGAATGTGCTCCATCCTCTCCAAGGCCTGTGCAGTATAACTCTTCCACTGCAACGAAGTAGAAGGCCCATCCTCTGCTTTCCAGGGAAACTCATCTTCTCTAAATACTTCAGTGGGTCTGCTCTCCTGGTCCAAGGTTTCTTGACTTCAGATGTTAGTTTCCATGGTTCTGCCTCTGAAGACATTTTACCATCACTTGTCCCTTTTCTGAGATTTTAGTCCAGACTGGCAATGGTACAGTCTATACAGATACCACAACACTCTTGTTGGCTTCCTATACGGTATGCTCAGATCATGCCCATCAACAAAAAGAGTTTCCACAAGTCCTTCTTGAATAACTCCATCTCCGATCCTGAGTTTTTCTGAAATGTCTGACTGGTTCCATGTTTGGTTAAATCCTCACATGGGGCAGTAGTCTCTGGGGTCTCCCTTCCCAGAAGCTCAGAATTTTCCAGAACATCAATTTCTGATTTCTTTGTATCCAAGAGTTCAGTTCGCAGTTTTTCTCTTTCTGGTTGCATTTCACTATTAGCTCCAAAGAGAAACCAGACTGCACTTTCCACATTTCATTTGGAAATCTCTTCTGCTAAATATCCAAGTTCATGGCTTTTAAAATTTCCCTTCCAGACATTGGCAAAACTGAAGGGAGTGATAGATGTTTCAACAATAATAGTAGGATACTTCAATTCACCACTATCCTCTATAGATAGAACAACCAGACAGAAGATCAACAAGGACATAGAAAAGTTAAATAACTTGATAAATGAATTAGACCTAACAGACATATATAGGTCATTGCACCCCAAAGCACAAGGTTATACATTCTTCTCTAGTGGTCATGGAACATTCTCAAGGATAGGTCATATGCTGGGGCACAAAACAGGTATTTATAAATTTAATTATTTAAATTTCATTATTAAATTTCAATTTAATTATTGAAATTATTCAAAGCACTTTCTCTGATCACAATGAGATGAAGCTGGATCTCAATAACCACCAAAGAATGAGAACATTCACAAATATATGGAGATTACATAACACAGGCAAACAACCAGTGGATCAAAGAAGAAATTGCTAGAGAAATCAGCAGCTATCTGGAGATGAACGAAAATGAGAATACAACTTATCTTATGGGAGTGGCAAAGGCTGTGATGAGAGGGACTTAACAGCAAACTTGATAAACAACAACAAACTAACCACAAAACAAATAGGAGAAGAGAAATAACAAAGATTAAAGCAGAGATAAATGAATGAGAGAAAAAAAGAACACTAGATAGAATCATTAAAGCCAAAATTTGGTTCTTTGAGAAAATCAATAAAAGTGATGGGCCACCAGCAAGACTGGCAAAGAAAAAAAGAGAGATGATGCAAATAAACAAAATCAGAAATGAGAAGGGATGCATTACAACAGACACTGAAGAAATAAAAGAAACCATAAGAGGACACTCTGAACAACTTTACAACAACTAAACAGATGCAATGGACAAATTCCTGGAGACACACAAACAAGCTACACTGACTTAGGAAGAAATAGAAGATCTCAACAAACCAATCACAAGTAAAGGGATTCAATCAATCATCAAAAATCTTCCGACAAAGAAAACCCCAGGGCCAGATGGCTTCACAGGGGAATTTAATCAAACATTCCAGAAAGAATTAACACAAATCCTACTCAAACTTTTCCAAAAAATTGATGATAAAGGAACTCTACCTAACTAATTTTATGAAGCTAATTTCATTTTAATACCAAAACCGGGTAAAGATGCTATAAGAAAGTAAATTACAGGTCAATCTCCCTAATGAACATGCATGCAAAAATTCTCAATAAAATCAAACTCAAAAGCACATTAAAAAAATTATACACCATGACCAAGTGGGGTTTGTATGAGGAATGCAAGGATGGTCCAACACAAGAAAATAAATTAATGTAATATAGGACATTGACAAGTCAAAAGGGAAAAATCACATAATCATCTTGATTGATGCTGAAAAAGAATTTGACAAAATTCAGCATCCTTTTCTGATATAAACACTCCAAAAGATAAGAATCAAAGGTAACTACCTCAATATGATAAAGGGAATATTTGAAAAACCAATAGCCAGCATCGTGTTCAATGGAGAGAGACTGGAAGCCTTTCCCCTAAGATCAGGTACAAGACAAGGATGCCCACTGTCACCACTATTTTTCAACATTGTGCCAGATGTTCTAGCTATAGCAATCAGATAGGACAAAGAAATAAAAGGCAGCCAAATTGGAAAGGAAGAAGTAAAACTCTCATTATTTGCAGATGATAAGATACTATACTTGGAGATCCTGAGAAATGTACAGCAAAGTTACTTGAGCTAATAAACAAATTCAGCAAGGTGGTGGGATATGAAATCAATGTACAAAAATCACTAACATTTCTATACACAAGCAATGACCTAGCTTAGGAATCAGTGAAGGAAAAAATTCCATTCAAAATAGCAACTAAAAGAATCAAGTACTTAGGAATGAGCTTAACTAGGGACATAAAGAACTTGAACAACGGAAAACTATATACCATTGCTAAAAGAAATCAAAGGAGATCTAAATAGATGGAAAGACATTCCCAGCTCATGGATAGGAAGGCTAAATATAGCTAACATGTCAATTCTCCCCAAATGATCTACAGATTCAACATATAACCAATCAAAATTCCAACAACCTACTTTGAAGATTTGGAAAAGTTAACTACTAAATTCATCTAGAAGGAAAAGAGACCCTGAATAGCAAAAATTATCCTAAAAAGAAGAACCAAGTGGGAGGATGAACACTCCCTGACATTAAAACCTATTATAAAGTCACAGTGGTCAAAACAGCATGTTATGGCACAAAGACAGAAGCATTCACCAATGGAATTGAATCAGGAGTCAAGATATACACCACCAAATCTATGGTCAACTGATTTTTGACAAGACCCCCCAAAGCCTCTGAACTGGGACAAAATAGTCTTTTCAATAATTGGCCATGGAAGAACTGGATATCAATAGTTAAAAGAATGAAAGAGGACCCGTATCTTACACTCTACACAAAAATTAACTCAAAGTGAATCAAACATCTAAATATAAGAACTAGCACCATAAGGCTTCTAGAAGAAAATGCACAAAACATCTTCAAGACCTAGTAATAGGAGGTAGCTTACTAAACTTTACACCCAGACACAAGCAACAAAAGAAAAAATAGATAAATGGGAACTCCTCAAAATCCAATGCTTCTGTACCTCAAAAGACTTTGTCAAAAAGGTGAGAAGGCAGCCAATTCAATGGGAGAAAATATTTGGAAATCACATATCAGGCAAAGGCTTGATTTCTTGTATATACAAAGAAATCATACAATTCAACAACAAAAGAACAAACAACCCAATTATAAAATGGGCTAAAGATATAAATAGGCATTTTTCTGAAAGCAAATACAGATGGCTCAAAAGCACATGAAGAGATGCTCATTTTCATTGGCTATAAGAAAAATGCAGATCAAGACCACAATGAGATACTACCTCACACCTATAAGAATGGCTGCTATTAAACAAGCAGGAAACTGTAAATGTTGGAGAAGATGTGGAGAAACTGGGACACTTATGCACTGCTGGTGGGAATGTATAATGGTGCAGCCACCATGAAAAACTGTTTGGCAATTCTGTAGGAAACTAAATATTGAGTTGCCCTATGACCCAGCAATAGCACTGCTTGGTATATACCCAGAAGAGCTGAAAGCAGTGACACATACAGACATTTGCACACCAATGTTCATAGCAGCATTATTCACAATCGCCAAAAGATGGAATTAAACCAAATGCCCATCAACAGATGAGTAGATTAAAAAAAGGGGATATATACATATGATGGAATATTATGCAGTAGTAAGACAAAATGATGTCCTGAAGCACACGACAATATGGAAGAGCCTTTTAGACATAATGCTAAGTGAAGTTAGCAAGACAAAAAAGGATAGATACTGTATGAGTCCACTTTTAGTACTAGCTAGCTAAAGGTACAATCAGAGGCTTATAATACAGAATATAGGGAACTTAGAGATACATAGAAGCTAGAGATGGGTGAACCGTTAGCTAATGAGGTTGAACTCCAATGTAAGGGAATAGATAGGAGTGAATGTGATCCTCTAGTGGGTCTGTAAGTAATATTACCATGTTGAATATGAACAAGATTGAAAGGGGTTGTACAGACCTGTGTGTCCCACTGGCTCACAGTAGAAATATGAATGAGTTCTTGTAGAATGACTTCAAAGATATGA